>CM040244.1:227854534-227995179 GCA_022545495.1 Chrysanthemum lavandulifolium | reverse complement strand
AGTTTCTTCTATCTACCGGATTCAAAGAAAGGAGCCGTTGATCCGACATTGTTCACCGTAAAGTCGCAAACATTTAATTCACGCTCAAATCTATATTGATGATATTATTTTGCCTCGATCGACCCCAATGAATGTGACCATTTTTCTAAGGAGATGGGCTCCAAATTTAAAATGTCAATGATGGGACAAATGTCATTTTCTTGGGATTACAAATTTCAAGAAGTCCCTGAGGTATTTTTATAAATCAATCTAAATATGAAATGAGATTTTAAATAAATTTGGATTTGATTCTTGTGACCGCTGACCCTCCCATGATAGAGCGTATTAAACCGGATGAGGACCACTCGGGGATCATGGTAGATCAAACGAAATATCGTAGTATGATTGGATCCCGATGTACCTCACAACAAGAGACCGATATATTCGTCACGATGCATGTCTCGCTAGATACCGTGCTAAGCCTACCAAAAGCACCTTGAAGTGGTTAAACGGGTCTTCGGTATTCCAAGGAACCATCAATATGGGACTTTGGTACCAAGGACACCGGTATGTCACTAACGACCTATGCGTATGCCGATCATGCAGATGTCAAGATACACGTCAAGCACGCTTGAAGGTGCTTAGTTTTGGGTGATAAGCTTGTGAGTCGGTCTTCTAAGAAACAAATGAGTACTTCTATATCCTCTACAGAGGTCGAATACATAGCCATGTCATCTTGTTGTGCTCAAATCCTATGGATGAGATCCCATTATCTCGACTATGGCTTTGACTTCAACAAAATCCTCTCAGATTGTGATAACAAAGTGCCATTGCTCTCTCTTGCAACAACGCACAACATTCAATAGCAAAGCATATCGACGCTCGACATCATTTCATCGTGGAGCAAGTGGAAAATGGTGTGGTGGAACTTTATTTTGTGAGAACGAATACCGCTAGCGACATCTTCACCAAAGCTCTTCCTAGAGAACGCTTTGAGTTATCCTCCCACGACTTGGTCTAAAGAGTCTACAACCGGAAACACTTAAACGTCTTCAAGAGGAAGAAGAGGAGTAAAAGGTTTTTCTTCATTCATCTCTTGTAAATAGTTATTCAAAAAGCAAAATACAAATTACAAAACCAACAAAAAGCAAATAGAAAAATATAAAACTTTCAAAAAATTTCAAAAATATTGTCATTTTGTCATGTTTTTCTTGATTCGATAATATCTACGGTCTTTGTGCTGTCATTCAAAGAGTGACACGGGTCTTTAGATGTTGTTCGAATGTATATAAAAAAAAAATTGAGAGAAAGAAAGATCAAGGCTTATAGTCATTTCAATATATAACCCGTTTTTAAAGAAAGAACAAAGCCATGCTTTATCTTATCTTTCAAATCTCATGCTCTGATTCTAAAAACAAATATTTGTTATCTTATTGAAAACTAATTAAAATAACTCGGTCTCAATTTTTGAAAATCATCTGGACTTGACATTGGTCAAAATCTCTATCTCTCAATCAACAACCTATGTCATTGATTGAGGGGGAGAATGATTTCATTTAAATCAAAAGGTTATTTGTCATACAACTGCTTCACACCAAGGTTTATGTCATGTTTTCAAAAGATACTCAAGCATGTTTTGGAGTTTAAAGTCTCGACTTCGATCCTTATCGGTTAAATGTTTTCATAAGCAAGTCACAATTCATCCCAAAAGCTTTCAAAATCAATTTAAATCTCCAGAGATCACAAATCTCAAATGATTTGAAAATTGTGATCGGGGGAGAATTTGTGATTTAAATTGGATTTAAACTGATAATTCGACAAATGGTTTTAAAGTGATTTACAAGCTCTCCTCCCCACATGTGCCAAACGATTTCAAATTTAACATGCACATGTTGAGGGGGAGCATCTATTTCAAAACAAAAAGGATTGAAAATTGATTTGTTTCAATGTGCATGTTTTCCCTAATATGTGCAAAACACTTTCAAATTTCTATGCACATATTGAGGGGGAGCAACTTTTTGAAAACAACATCCTTAAAAGTATGAAAAATACTATTTTTGATCAGGAAAGTGATGTTGATATCTTTTAGAAAATGGTAATCAAAGATGTGAATCCTTCCTCTTGCCTCCGTGTGCCAAAACGATTTCAAATAATCAATGCACATGTTGAGGGGGAGCTCTGTTTCCAAAAATATCAAAAACAATTCAGGTACAAAATGCTTTGATAATATATCACAAGTATCTGGATTGATTTTCAAATGGTTCCAATGGCAGATGAACAATACCAAATAGATCGACCAAATTTTCTTTATGTATGGTGATATAAGGATGGTTAGGTTAGGTATTCGTTCCCACGATCCCGCCAGAGCCGGAGGGATCTACCCAGGGACAATCCACTAGATAGTGTAGAAGTCCTTAGGTATGATGAAAAAGGAGAAAAGTCGATATGGGAAGAGTGCGGATCGTGATAGAGCTAGAACCGGAATATACCCAACAAGGTTCTAGTTATGAAGTCTCGGTAAGCATCAAGGGGTTGAAGAATGAAAAGAATTAAATGGGAAAAGGGTGAAAAGAAATAGCTCTCCAATAATTCAACCTTAGGGCGTAAACAGGTTCAATACATATGCTACCGGTGGTTACTAAGGTAACACGGTATTGAAGACACGACGTCATGGACCCAAAGGACGACCGCACTTCAACTTCCCAAACCACTCAAGTTGCTCTTAAAAGGACTTGTTTCATTCTCACGGGAACCTACATAATCTATCGACATTCTCTTAGAGTTTGTTGATATTGAAGAAGGAGACCCTCTCCCTAGTCTCCCAAGATAGGAACCAAATGTGGCACAATTGAGTCTAGAGCCACGAGATCATCAATAAATCTCTTTAGGACACTATCAATGAAGACTCTCTGCTTCACACAATGTGGAAAGAGAGATTATATTTTAAGAGTCATAATGATTATCCTTGTGGTATTGCCGTAACATCCGAGTGATATTTAAACATATTCACAATGACGATGGAAAACCTTCTAGAGCCAACATCAAACAAGCTCTTGGTAGGTGGCATGTGAGATCTATCCAATAGATCAACCATGTGACAACCGAACAGAAACAATGGGGCGATTCATAATTATGAATCAATCTCGTTCGAGTTATGGATTGACGGATACCTTTGAAAACCGGTCGGTGTGCTTAAAATTCTTTCTCTAGCACATCAACTGTATTAATATTTCAAAATAAAGGTGTTTATGATTGATAATTGATTTTGCTTAAAACCTTCGTTGTATTGCAAAAACAATTTATTAAGCAATACTCGATTGTTTTTCAAATCTCTTTTCATCAATCGGTGAATCTCAAATTACCGTTCACTCACTCCATGTTGTCTTCTTTGAGACGCTCCGGTCGAGAACAACGAGCAAACAAGCGAACCCCGTCAAGGAGATTCTTCGAATTATACCGATCACAGCAAGATTTGTATCGATCAACGGGAATCGCGGGCGTGTACCTCAATTCAACGAAGTGATCAAAGACACTTTCGCGCGCTTTATTGCTAACTGTTGTATGCGTGTGTCGCCGACGCTTGCGGTGATCGTAATGGAGAGGTCAATCCAAAGCCGCATGCTCACACATCACATTCATCTCTAAAGAAATCATGATAAGTGCATCGACGACTCTGATATTTTCACTCCATGCTTCTGCTACGCTGCTGCAAATATCATGAATCAACTAAAGCTTCCGCTACTCTCATGAAAAGAAATCATGATCCAGAATGTGAGCATGTCGGTCCAAATGTCACAACATCACATAATGTCAACACCACAAAGGAAGAGTCAGAGATATATGGTAACTGATGATCTCAAAGCTGGCTCAAAACTCATTATCACGTGGATCTGTTAAAGACCTCCACTTGGATTATCCAAACATGCAAAATGAAGAATCAAAGACTACGAGCTACAAAGCAAGGAAAATTAACACGAATCCAAGAACAATCTTAATGTAATATCTATTCGTATTCAATGTAATTTGAGGTGACCTCCCTTAGGGGGAGATTGTTAGGATTTAGTAAATCCAGTTATTAAAGTGTCGGTCACCTCAAATATATGTAATCGTTAGAAAGCTCGTAGTCGTAGTTGTTTTATGTTAGATAGTACTTAGTTAAGTATCACCGTGGAGGACGGACGGGTCTTTACCCACCGTATGCCCGATCCACACCCGTAGGTGGCGCTTATGTAAGAAACTATAAATACCCTCTACCTCCCAAGGTGAGGTTCGAGCTCATAATAATACTTTTACTTTCTCTCACTAAGTTCCCAAACCTCTAACTCTTTCTCTCTCTAAAACCTTATAGTATACGCCTACTTTTGATCATGGTTTGATGTGTTTGTGAAATCCAATATGTGACACATATATACGCTGAAAACATAAACTATAAACCACCAGAACTTTTATAAACGCATAACAACTCTTAGACATTAAAACACATAGCTAAACCATGCTGTCAATTCTTCAACATCCTACACTTTACCCTTTTTAACTGACTTAAACTCTGAATCAACTCATTAGGCTAATTCTACATGAAAGTAGACTATTTTGGCTCTCTAAAAACATATGGCACACTCCCTAAGAAGCTACGGTTGACCCGATATGAATTTTTAAAGTTCTGGTTACTGCACTTTTTCAAAATCTGACATTGCTGCACTAATTCGCATTTTACGCCAATTTACCTACCGAACTAGCCAAAACTTAAAGCATAACAAATAAAGTAGACTCAGAGGGATACAATTTTCGTTTTTATCTCAAGTCAATCTAATAAACGGTTAGTTCTCTATGATCCTCCAAAGTTGACCCAATTTCTGAAAACACTTCTATGACTTATCCTCATATTATTATATATCTTAAATATCATTTTAATCGTGCCTTGATCCAAATTTATTTGTTTAAGCACTACTTTAAGCTTGAGCCAAACACCCCTTAACTTAACATACTTAAGCATAACATGAGTTCTACTATACAATTAGCCATAATTCAACCATAGGATTCTTGACATAATCATAACATAACCAAGCTTGTAACACCATAATTTCTAAAATAATTAAAGTTCAAGAGTTTATTATATTTTCTTGTAAATTCATTCCAACATAAAAAAACAAACTTATAACATGCTTTTTAAACGAACCCTTAATGAGTTAACACTTAAACATGATTCAATAAGGTTTTTGTAATTATTACCTTAAGGAAGTTAACCATCTTTTCCCTCCAAGACACACACACATACATGTGTGCTTATGATGAGAAATATGAGATTTTAAGTTATCTAAACACAAGGATAAAATAGTAATTTTTATACTTTAACTGTCGTTAGTCTCTGTCATTAAATCATTTGCACCGTCAGTCTTTTTCTGTTAACTATTTGCACTGAAGGTCCTTGTTTCTAATAAAAACTAACGGGAAGACTTTTCTAATATTCTAATACAAATATAAAAGCCTATTACTAAAACTTATAAAAATCGGGTGTTACACTTTGGTACTCACGAGAATTATCGAAAGTTCTCGCATTAAAACCAAGTATCAGATCAAATGAATCAAGATTACCAAAAGTACATTGTCTTCGGTTCGTTCGAGATCGGGAATTACCAAATAAAACACTTTGATAAAATTTTGGTGTATTTTGGTAATCTTAATTCGAGTGTTTATGGGTAGGTTGTTAATATGGACGGAAATTATAAAGTTAGTTCTGTATTTGAAGGTAATCAATTGTATCATAGGAGTTTTGAAGATATTGGAAGAAGCTGAGGAACTCTCTTGGGTGGACTTCACAAGGATAGTCAGTCTGAAGTTTTCTACTATCCAAAGAAAACTTGAGCGTTTATTACTTGGATCGGTGAAATATTGAGATGAGCCACACTCGGATTATTGGGATGTTAGAAAATTTAGTTACTCTTGATGTTCTGGTTATAAAAATTCAGGTTAGAAAATTTAGTGATTCTTCATACTTTGATTTTAAAAGTTCAATTTAGGAATGATAGAATATACAATCATTGATGGGTGGTTTTGATAAAAAGAGCTCCTAAGCCTCCTATTGAAACTACATGGCTGCATTACACAGATATATGATCTGCACATGCATTTTTCTAATATAGTAACTTTATATATGTGGTTACTGTACGTTTATCAGCTAATGCATAATTGCATTGGAGCTGCCATACAACATACATCATCAACAAATAGATTATCATGGAACGCTACCTAAACACTAAACAAAAACGCAAGTGACTTTTACCTTTTTTAAGGCAAAACAAATTTATCACTGAAATTATGCACATATCAAAACCAAAAAGTCTCACGCAACGCATCTAATGCAAACTTTCTCGTTAGTGTATAAAAAGTAAAAAGAATGATAAAGAAGAAAAAAGAAAATTAAAATCACAAGTGAAAATAAGAGGTAAGATTAAAAGGAAAAAATTTGACACTTGTCATTATCACACGACTTTTATATTTTTAACTTCAACTTTAAACCACCGCTTCTAAATCTAAGTAAATATGGCTATCTAGCATATGAGTAATAGTGTAAATACCGATTGAGTGTTATTTTTAGGGTTTAAGTTATAAAATAGCACGATTTTTTCAAACGATCGTTGATCACAGTATTATTTTGTTGCTTATGTTGTGTATTTTCGTGTTTTGTTCCATTTCGCATTTTCACGACGCGTCACAGCTGAAAGTTTGACACGTGTCACCATTTATAATGCGACACGCCATCAAACGTGCAAAATGTAACAAAACACGAAAATACACAACATTGCTTTAACAATAAATAAGACACATACAAAAACGATACATTTGAAAAAGACGTTAAGATTTTACCACCTAAACCCTGTTTTGTTTTCCTTTCTTGAACAATGTTTTTATACTTTTTTTCCCATTATCTATTGTGAAATTCATAAAATAAAATGGGAAGTACTGAATGAACAACCCACCGACAGAAGCCAAATATTTTCAAGACCATTTTGTCCCTATAATAATAGATATAACCATTGCCTATATGGCTATATATCACTAGCCCTTGTAAATTATACTAAAAATGATATCTTCTGGTGTTAATATGCTTATAAATACTTTTAACGACATACGATATGACTTTCATGAAAGCTAACAAAGGTCAACTTTCTCACACTCTCATAAATTCATGATAGTTGATGTTAGAAAGGATGTTTAAAGCCTACATGTACATACTTTTCTTTATAATATAGAGTTAACTGCATTTTTAGTATTTTTGATTTGGTGGGTGTAACACTTTAGTTCATTAGTTTGAAAGTTTTGAATCCTATCTTGAAATGAAACATTCGTAATGGGTTTCGTTCATTTTTTTGTTGACCGTAAGGTTGACCAGTTAAAAACACTAAAAAGTTTAAAATACCCTCGTCTTAATAATGTAAATGGAATAAAAGTGTTATACCTAGCAAACTACAAGAACAAAAAATGTAGTTAAGTGTTTCTTTTTCTATTTTAAATATATTATTATTTTTATTTATTATTATTATTATAAACAAAATCATAAGATTATAAGAATTAGTGAGATGACCATGAAACTATCTACCTACACCTTTATTATTATTATTATTATTTATTTATTTATTTATTTTATTATAAATCAACACTTTTATTAAAACTCATAAGATTTACAAAAATTAAACAATTTTTTTTTTTTTTTTTTTTTTTTTTAAGAAACAAAACCATATGATTAAAAATTAGTGAGTCACAAACTATCCTACCCCACACTTTTAGCAATAACAAAACTAATCCTACTGAAGATATGAGTAGCAACACGCGCCCCAATATCTTGAGTTATAGAGAACTTCCGGATCCGCTTAAGTAGGGTCACCGCATTTGCCTCAAGTTCCCCCAAAGAGGAAAATGAGAAAGGGATGAACGCATATCCAATATCCGCACATTTGGCTCCGTACTTGGCACGCTTACGTTTTGCGGCATCAATCACCACACGATCTGGCACAAAATCAATCATACCGGTTTGCGTGAGGGGACGACCCTGTTAAATCGACACATACGTTTTGCCCTCCATCCCAGGAATAGAGCAAGATATCTGCTGGCCGTAAAACTTGCTCCCTTTCTCCACCCAACCCGATGTCGACCTCTTTACGCGCCGAGACCCCGGATCGAGAACATATATCAACCAAAGTATCGCACACCATGTTGTGCCGATGTTTAATACCAATAGTGCCAGCACACGATACAGCATGGTCCCGCAGATATCCCCCATGAAAACCTTGGAGTAAGCTGAGCACGGCATCTGAACAGAGAAAAGGGGAACACCTAGCCGATAACATAATACGCACCGTAAGTTCGGCATTCATACTTGTCCCACCGGATATCGAACCACCCTAAGTCGATCTCAAGTGTAGTCCTCCTTTGCGAACTCCAGAGTGCCATTTGTCGAGAGATAGGCAAATGTGGATTCACCATTTGGGTAACACGTGTGAAATATATATCTGCCAATTTCTTCGTGAGTTTAGGGGCAGCGATCTCATCCGGGTTACTCAGAAGGTTAATCTCCATTTTCTCATTGAAAGCGCTCAAGGCCTCTTCGAAGGAAGGTCCAGAGGTTATAATATCAGATTGTCTGAGGAGCTTGATAAGGTTTTAAAATGTACCATTTTGAGGGGTCGTTTAAGTCCTTATTTGATCACTTTTGTATCCGTTATTGCTTAATATCGTTCCTTTTCACTTTTTAGGTCTTTTGAAGGCAAAATGCTGGAATGGCACTTATTTGGACGAAAAGGCGCGAATATATGAAGAAAATGGCCAAAGTCAAAATCGAGACACTCACAAATTTGAAATTAGAAGGCGACGGCGCCAAAAGCTAATGGCGACGCCGTCCCAAAATTGTTGTGACGGTCCAACCCAAAACTCGTATTTTCAAGCGACGACGCCTAGTTGTAAAAGAGTAGGCCGTCGCTACTCGACGGCCTAGATGCGATCCGCACGACGCCGGTCAAGAGGACGGCGCCACGGACATAAGGTGACGCCGCCGCAAGGTTAACGCGCCAAGACGAAACCCTAATGACGGCGACACGACGGCCACTAAACATAAGGTGACGCCGTCGATATGTAATCTTATATAGAATCCGAATTTTTCACCTTTTGTGGAGAGTCTTTTGAGTAAAACCTAAAACCGAACCTAAGGTGTCTTGTACAAGATTTTAGGGTTTTAAACCATATCTTACACCAAGATAAGTCTTTACTTTATTAATTCAATTATGTCTTTGATTATTTGTGTGTATGCTTGCATGTTCTCCATGTCCCGCTAATTTATTTGTGTGTTTGCTTAGAAGTATGAAACTTAATTATTGAATATTGATTGGTTGTTTCTTATCTTAGTTGATTAATGATCTAGTAATGCGATAGGTCATTCGTTGTGAACTTAATGCTTGATTCATCTTTGTGAACCTTAGAATATAATTACCCGAGTAGTTGTAGGCTAAACCATCCAAAGAGCGCCTTAGAGTAGGAGTTTATCATCCCTAGTGGGTTTGTAGACGAGACCCTTTGGTAAGTTCAAGAGTTAGGAGAAACGACACCCTACAACTTTAGACACACAACGCAACTAAGAATAAGACGTGACAACTCAACCATCAATAGGAGATAATTAAGGAGTAATACAACCTAAGTAAACACATCTTTAACTTATCATACGAGCACACATTAATTAGACATAGACTCCCACAACCTTAGTTTAGATAATTAGATAATAGTAGAGTAATCGGTAGAAATACCAACCCCCTCAAATCCAATACCCGAGATTCGTACCTTTCCATTTTCATAAAATATAAAAAGATAAAAAATAATCTTCCTCAACCTTAACCTTAGCGTAGTAACTCCTTACTAGCATTCCTATTCCCCAGAGAACGATATCAATACCCGTGGCTTACCCTAATTACTACACTACAACGATTAGGTTCATCGCCTAGGGTGTTATAAAACTTGCTCAAGAAAAGGAAGTTTCCTTAACCCCGAACGACGCGTGTGGCGTTATCGTAGCTTATTCGTAGTTTGGCGATTGAGTCTAGACGCAAGGAATGCATAGTTCAAGGCATCCCCACCGAATATACACCAAGCCCCAAATACAAATGGCAAAGGGCCAAGATCCATTGCCAATCACCAAATCCAGCCCGTAGCGGTAATAATACGCTCCAGAAGAACGCAATGCCGCATCAATTGCAACGCGAGCACGCTCAAAGACCCGAGGGAACATGTGCGGATAGAGAAATATAACTTTGAAATGCTAGCACAAGCACGAAGGAGCAACAACTCACATTGGGGGTCCCTAAGCTTAGCAACAACATCCATGAGCTCAATAGTTTTAGCAACGCTTTTTGTAACAAGCTCACTACTAAACTCAAGGTCGATGCTAGCCCCGCCCACCCAAGAATTTGACACCATGCAATGGTCTAGCAATATTGGGCGGAAAACACCGCTAGCCTTTTGGGGTCTTCATGTGGTAAAAAAAACCTCAGTTTTACCAACATTGAGGTGTAGGCCGCGCCGTGGTCCATCCAACATAATAAGCTCTAAAGCCTTCCCACCACCAAGGTATCCCCAATAATAGTATCATCGCTCAGATACCAAGCTTGAAGGAAAGACTAAAGGAGTCTCTAATCTTACATATCAAGGGATGTAACACGAGAGCAAAGAGAAGGGGTCCAAGTGGATCACCTTGTTGTACTCCCTGGTGCGACCATAACATGTGTTCTCTATAATATAATCTAGCTGGGCTAGAGTAACAAAACTCCACCCAACGTAAAATGACAGGAAAACGCAGGCGAACCTCCTGTAGCATGACCTCGTAGTCCACCAAGTTGAAGGCGTTTTTGAAATCCACCAATAACATCAAAAGACCTTCCTCGCCACCTCGCTCCTCCATAATCCTATTCATGGCATGAAGAATAGCCTCCCCTATGGACCCCAACACCAAACCGAGATCATTTGAATAACCGCTCAAGGAGTGGCCGATCATAGAAGTACCAACCTTGGAGACTAAACGCCCAACAATCCCCCACAAAGAATGGGATTTGATACCTCCCAAGCTTGATCAAGGGTGTGGCGGAGCACTAGCAATATACTCCCCAATGCCCTAGGGCATTTACCATAAAAAGATTCACCACATGGGTGATAAAATCGATTAGCTCATCGGAAATAGCCACAACAACACCACTAAAATAATCCAAAAGGTGTTGGGCTCGCAAACCATCTCGACCACAAGATGTACCACGGGGAAAATCTTGATCATATCAAGATAACTCCTCTAAAACCCTTTAATTGGACCACAAAGCAGAGATGTAATGAGGTTATGATGGTCAATAGGTATATCCAGCAGGAAGGAGCAGACTTGAAGGGTGTCATTAGCCTTAATAGTTTTTATTGGAAGTGATGGTCATTCACATTTAGGAACTTTGTAACGTGTGTTAGATATAGTGATAGAATAGTCAACGGGCTCGTGGATTGGGCTAAGCTAAATGGGTATTAGTTTAGTTAAGCTAGCCTTGAATAAGTTCATTTAACCCAATCCAATCCAAGCCCATCCATGAGGCCCATGGAAAGCCTTTTATGGCATCTAGTGCTTGTACTATATATACCCCTCAAAGTCTCATTTGAGGGGTGTGCTTGAGTGTGTGTGTGTGTGTGTGTGTGTTTTCTTTGGAATATAGAACATATTGTTTTCATCTTTCTTCACATACACGGTTTGTAGAAAGGTTTGACGATTTAGTTCGATGAATTGGAATGCGAAGCCTAACCCCTGAGGAGTTAGAACGTCTTCTCGAATCTTCTTGAAAATGATTTTCCAAAAGGCTTCATTGTAAATACTTTTGAAAACAAAATACAAAATTTGAAAACCAACAAAAGCAAAATATAAAAATATAAAACTTTTCAAAAATACAAAACAATACAAAATCAAAATCCAAAATATTCTTCTCACGACATGTCTCTTTGTATAATCGATATTCAGACGTTTCTAGAAATGTCATTCAACAATGATACCTAGCATGTACAGATGCTTGAGCGAGAGTTCTTTATATGTTTTCTAAAACATGTCGCTTTCTCAAAATTTCTTCAAAAATGGCTTTCGATACTTCAAAGACGAAACCCGGACTAAAATGATGACTTTTGATTATTTCAAATCAAAACTCGTGTTTTAAAGAAAAATCAAGTGTACGCTTGAAAGGCACTACATTTAAAATCGGTGAGAAATCATCATCATCTTGAGCACCTTTTTCAAGATTGTTCAAAAGATTTTCAAAATCTTTCAAAATATTTTGTGCTCAAGATAACTCCTCTAAAACCCTTTAATTGATTATGCTTTATTAAAGGGGAGTATCAAACAAAATGTTCCAAATTCATGCTTAAATCAAATCCGCTTGTCTCCCCAAAAGATTCTAAAATGTTATTTAATCTGTTGATATCAAAAATATCACGAATATGCTATTTTTGTGGGGAGGAGACGTGATTAAAATGTGATCAAAAGTTTAATGATCGTTGTTTGATTCTCAAAAGAGCTCGACTCAACAGAACCAATGAATTGACGAGAAATCTAGTCGAAATGTACCATCTCGAGAAACTTTCTATGGACTTGACCAGACGGGTAATAATTTCAAGCTAGTTCTCTAGTGATGTAAACGTGTCTCGAATCGGTCTAGCTCATTTAAAGTCGATCAATTCAAAAGTGCGAACTCTACCCTCTATGTGCGTTTCACAAAACATATAAGCACATGTGAAGGGGGAGTGTTTACGAAAATATAAAACTCTCGGAGTGTTTCAAACATGTTTTAAACACTTTGAGAGATTTTCAAGAAAATGGTTTTATGGCGAAGAATAGGACGGTCATGGAGTTATAAGGTGACTAAGGATAGGAAATTGTCCTATGATCCGCCAGAGTCGGAGGGATCTACCCAAGGACACCACCTATAGTTAGTATTAGAAGTCCTTAGGTATGATTGAAAAAGGAGTAATGTGAGAAAGGAGAAAGAAGGGTTGAAGAATTAAAAGAAATGTAATGAAAAGGGTGAAAAGAAATAGCCTCCATAATCAACCATAGGGCGTAAACCGGGTTCAATTCATCTCTCATCGGTTGTCACTAGATGACACCGGTATTGAAGACAAAGACGCTATGGACCCAAAGGACGACCGCACTAAACCTTCTAGCCACTCAATTCCTCTTAAAATGGACTTGTTTCATTCTCACCGTAACCCTACATAATCTATCGACTTTCTCTTAGAGATAGTTGATATTGAAGAAGGAGACCTCTCCTAGTCTCCGCCAGAAAACCAAATGCACTATTGAGTCTAGAGCCACGAGATTCATCAAAAGATTTCATAGGAACACTTGACATGACATCGCTTCATTGCTCATCTATAAGGCACAAGTGATATATTCTAGAGTCCCACGCAGATCTTAGCAATCGCCGTAACATTTATGAGAAGTTTCACATTTGTGATCTTCGCTTATTGAATGGAAACTCCCGCCGTGGTCAACATCAAGCACTCGACAAGCAGTCACTTCGGTAACTCCCGTGGATTACGCTTAGTGTGTCTCAAACGGTCTACAATCGTGGAGTGATGCTTCGTGTACTTCAATGACTCATCCGAATTGTAGATGTACTTCGGTATATCGCGTTATCTCACTTGTGGGACTCCAATTCAGAATCGGCCTTTGTAAGAATTAGAGATGTGTTTTCACACTATGCTATTAACACCCTCGAAATTCAAACTTGTAAGTGCCGGAATCCGCTTATTACTAACCTGTTTTTTATGTTTTCTTCTTATGGAAGCTCCGGAGCAGATTGATCGTGCAGATTCTCCACATGCTCATACCAACAACACATGAAAGTTCTCATCAAAGTCAAAGGCAACACAAAGTTAAAGATGATTCTTCGTCAATGTCAAAGAATCTACAAAGTATAAAGACTTGAGAACTACATCATTGGTAACCAAAAGACAAATAGAAGTGTGAGCATGGTGGAGAATGACGTGGAGACACCTAACCAACGAAGTTGACAACGGCAGACAACACCATTAACTGATCACAAAGCATGAAGGAACAAAGAATTAAGACTATTCTATATCTACACGCAAAGTTCAAGCACGAGAAAAGTAAAGACCTAATCAAGTGGAGCATCTTTTGAATGACCACCCCTTAGGGGGAGATTGATAGCCTTAATAGTTTTTATTGGAAGTGATGGTCATTCACATTTAGGAACTTTGTAACGTGTGTTAGATATAGTGATAGAATAGTCAACGGGCTCGTGGATTGGGCTAAGCTAAATGGGTAGTAGTTTAGTTAAGCTAGCCTTGAATAAGTTCATTTAACCCAATCCAATCCAAGCCCATCCACGAGGCCCATAGAAAGCCTTTTATGGCATCTAGTGCTTGTACTATATATACCCCTCAAAGTCTCATTTGAGGGGTGTGATTGAGTGTGTGTTTGTGTGTGTGTGTGTTTTCTTTGGAATATACAACATATTGTTTTCATCTTTCTTCACATACACGGTTTGTAGAACATCAAGTCACCATCTTTCTGTTCTTCTCAATCTTATACGCATAACGTTTGTGTTTGTGTTTAACGTGTTCTACGCGTAAAGAGGTAAACGTAGTATTTGTGATATAAGGTTGATATATTTAAGGTCCTACAGGTGCTTAGCTTTTAAGTCATCAAGAGTGGTATCATTATAAGGAGCAACACCCGAAGAAGAAACAACTCTGACAGCTGCAGTATAATGACCATCGCAGATCTTTCTCTTACATTGCTTGACATTGCGTTCACCCAACTCTAGGTTTTCCTCATCAATATTAGACCATGTAGGGGATGGTTTGGCTAAAACCTCTCTAACAAGCTGCAAACTCCCACCAGACGTACCCTAAGAGTGAATGGCATTAGCGATATATTCTTCTTGGCGTTGGCGTTTAATGACCGACCGACACTCCATGTTACTCCTCGGGCAAAAGGTTTTAAGGAGACAAAGAGGCAAGACTAACATGCTAACCCAACAAGAAATGTCCCCAGGTGTGCAAATCACCTTATTAAGAGCTCCTTTCAATATGCGAGAGAATCCCAAACGACACTTTGGGGGGATAGATTTTACAGTTTGCAACCCCTTAGAGAGCAAAGTGTCTAGTAGGTGTAGATCAAAACCATAATGCTCCGCCAAAACCTGGTCTTCAACACGAGCAATAGAATACGGAACTTGTGGCTTGACGAGATCAAACAACACAAACCTAACAACACCATCGCCACAATCAGGGGGTGACACAAAAGCAGACCCATGCTGACACTTAGAACGAAGGGTATGCATTTTAAAACAAACCCCAAATAACCAAAGACCCATACGTTTCAACGTAACCTCAGCTGCCTCAAAAACAGCAAGATTAGTGGCCAAGGAAAGTTTGGTGGTGGCTAGCGCATCCTCATTAAAATGACGATCACGAAGGTGAGAGATCAACGAGGTTTTGGTGAGCCCGCTCCCATTATTATTATTATTATCACTTTATGCGCATCCTCATTATTATTATTATTATCACTTTATTAAAAATATATAAGATTTACAAGAAATTAGTTGGAAGCCGATATACTATTTGAGCTTCTACTTCTCTAGCTATAGTAACGATAATCTTACTAAATATAAAGCAAAGAACGCGCCCCAATGTTTTGAGTCATAGAAAACTTTGGGATCCGCCTAAATAAGGTCAATTGAATACTTATCAAGTTCCCCAAAAGAGAGAATGAGAAGGGAGAAACCTATATATAATATCCACACACGAGCCTCATACTTGACACGCTTACGCCAGCGACCTTAATCACCGCACGACCGTGCACAAAGTAAACCATACAAGTTTGCGTCAAGGCGATGACCTGTCAAATCGACATACATCATGCCCTCGTCCCACAAGTATAGCAACATATTAAGATTTGAGGCTTTTCGCTTACGCTTAATTGGAAGAATTACTTGAAAGGTCGTTGTTGTTCGAGTGTGAATTAACTCCATAATAATAAACTTTCAATCAATTCTTTCGCTTAAATAAAAACAAAAAGCCACAAACTTTGGGATCCGCCTCAATCAGGTCACTGCATCCTTCTCAAGTTCCCTAAAAGAGGAGAATGAAAAGGGGAGAAACCCATATCTAATATCCACACACTTAGCCTCATACTTGACATGTTTACATTGTGCGGCCTCAATCACCGCACGACCGAGCACAAAATTAACCATACTAGTTTGCGTCAAGGGCGATGACCCTTTCAGATCGAGACATACATCATGCCCTCCGTCTCATAGTATAGCAACATATTAAAATTTGAGGCTTTTCGTTTTTGTTTAACTGGAAGAATTGCTTGAAAGGTCAGTGTTGTTTGCGTGTGAATTAACTCCATAATAATAACCTTTAAATTAAATAAAAACCAAAAAGCCACAAATTTTGATTAAAATAGAAACCCTAACCCTAACCCTAAATATTTCATTTCAAATCACAAAATTTACTTCTAAATAGTTTGAGGATGATAGTGGCGAATCTTGACATGGTTGTGGTGGCGGCTTGCGGTGGTGGTGGTTGTTTTGTGGTAGTGGTGGTGGTGATGGGGTGTGTGTATTTTAGGTGTTTTGAATAAAGTGAAAGTGTTTATTTGTTTTGATGAAAGTGAAAGCCTCTATGTGTGTGTTTTGTAGAAGATGATGTTTTTTGTGTGTGTAAAAGTTGAAAAGAGTGTGTTTAGGTTTGAATGGTATGGATTTAAATGATGATATCGAGGATGACGTTAAATGTAAGAGATAATGGTGATGAAGATATAATAATATTAAACTAGCAGGTACTCACGACGATGCGCGATCGGTACCCTATAATTAAAATTCTAGCAAACAATATTTTCTAGCTATATGCGTTTTTATAACAATGACTTTACAAATAGCGAAATTTTTAAGTAGAAACAAACTATTTCATACAAAATAGTAGAGTACACATGCGATACTGTAAAATATAAAAACAATATACAATAATATTATGAAAATAGGAGGTCAAAATCGTTGAGAGTGAAAACTCGGCTAACAAAAAATTTGTCTCTGTGATGAATAAAACACTTGGTCCACTTTAAAATTTGATTAGTAGCACAAAACTTCTACAACCAAATTTGTGAAGGCCCAAATGAAGTAAAAAAAGCCCAGCCCAACAAACCTTTACCCAAGTCACTCTTAATATCACTCCCTCACAAACTAACCTAATTTCACTTTAACACAAAACATTCAGCCGCTTTTTCCTTTCACCTAAAATGTAATTCAAAAAAAAGAAAAGAAAATAGATCCCCTTTTTTTTACATTTAATCTTCACCATGAAAAGTACAGCCACACTCATGTGTTTCAAATTACAAGCAACTTATTAAGATTTCTTTTTAGAAATCATGTTTTTTTTTTTTACCCGAAAGAAGGTGGGAATGAAACCAAGTTTGTTTTGTTCTTGCCTTTTAATTTTCGGATATTCCAAAGAAGCTTTGCTTCTTACATATCAATGATATGGTTTTCCAAAAACTTGTGAATCTTAAATGATTTGACAACAAGTTAGAATTCTGAGATCTTGTCATTTCTTTTTGTTTTCGAATACTGTTATGAAACTGAGATTTTGTCATTTCTTTTTGTGAATCTTTTTGTTATACGTGAGGTGGGTTATAGGATTAGATAAGTTGTGTTTGTTTAATAGATGTTCGTGGGATTGTTGAATGTTGTTTTAATCTCTCTCTCTTTGTTTTATTTGAAAATCGATGATGTTATGGTCTCACATGTAAATAGTGTTTTTTTAGTTTGATACTTGTAAAGATATATGTAGTATAGATGTATTAGATGAGTAATATAGATTTGTACATTGTGCTTAAGTAGTTGTATATATTGGTGATGAGGTGTTTTAAATTATGTATTAATTGTATGTTAGTAATAGTATTTTTTTAGTTTGATTTGTGCTTAACATATTTGTAAATTATGTTTTTTACTTGCATTTGCTTAAAATCTATTTTAGGAAATCTTAAAAATTAAATAAGAGGGAAGTGCTTAAATGCATTATAAGTAGTATATATAATAATAAATAATAATAACTTATACTATATTATAAATCATTTAAGACCTTCCTAAAATAAAAGTTTTAAAATATTAAGCCATCACACTTACTTACTATGACAAATTTAAAATTGGACTGGTCAACGTCTAATTAATTACATTATTTAAACACCTCCTAAATGAAAAATACAAGTTATTAAATATATTATATAACACAAAATGTACTCTCATTTTCAATGTAAAGATATTATGAAATCAATGGAGTTTCAAAATGCATACTAAATTACAATATTCAAAAAATATTATTAAATCAAAAGTGTACAGAACCAACATATACACCTTTTAGAATTTGTTTGATAAAAATTAATGTAAAAACGGTGTTTTATAAATTTTGAACGATTTTTTCAAAGCAAATGATGCAAATGTGCGAAGTGCTAAGTGCTAATTTATATGATTCCACACATTTTACACATATCTATACTACATTATAAATCATTTGGACCTTCCTAAAATGAAAATCTTAAATTGTTAAGCCAACGAACTTACTTATTATGAAAAATTTTAAAAATTGACCGGTCAACATCTAATTAATTACACAATGTATAGATATTATTAAATCAATATAGTTTTAAAATGCACACTAAATTAAAATGTTTGAAAAATATTAGTAAATTATAAAAGTAACTCGAGAACCAACATATACAAAGAAATTGCATGCGTATGTTTGCTAAGTGCTAATTATATTATTTTATATTTATATTATTTATTTATTTATATAATAATAACTATACTCTTCAAGTTACCCCACAATATTTCTTGAATATTTAAGTTTTCTTAATTTTATAAGTACTTTTCACTTGTATCTTCTACCTATGTGGATAAATATAATAAAAGATGTTAATAAGTCAATAAGTGCAAAAAAACTTATAAGGTGTATTTTTAGAGAATTAAAATTTCTTAACATGATGTAAGTGATTTTAAAATTGCTATATTTTTTTAAAATAACTTGCACTACTACAAAGTTATTGTTAGCTAATTCAACCTCATACATCCATAATATACTAGCTACTACCTCTCAGACACAACAAGAATCTACAATTTTTATATGAGTTAACTTGTTATTGCTTAAAATTATTTAAACTAAAATTTTCGTCATCCGTAAAGCTATTATATTGTAAAATATAAAACTGAAAAACGTTTCTTGGTGAAAATTTTAATTGCATGGTACCCGCCTCCGCAACGCGTGGGTAGCCTGCTAGTAATAATAATGGAGGAAATTCACATAATCCATGATCCCCAATGAGAGCTCCTTCTTCTTCGCAATTGCGGTGGGGTTGCGAAAATTTCTTATGCTTTGAGGACTTGTTCTCCCTTGTATTTATTGGAGGCCAAAGTTCATTTTGATAAGGCATTACGTGCCTCATTGGAGAATATTGTCGCCGCTTCTGGGCCGGGATGTGGTGATTGGCAGTGGCGGCTTGCAACTCTCCATATCAAGTTAGGTGGTCTTGGCATCCTTTCAGCATGAGACATTATCCAGTATGCTTTTCTTGCCTATCGTTTGAAAACGAGCACTCTGCAGGCCAAGATTCTGTCGAAGATTGGAATTGTCTCCCATGGTTCTTCTTTTTCAGTACGCTTTTGATGCTTTCAATGATATAGGCAATGTCGACGTACTCTTTGTCGCACTAGCGCTTCTGGCCCCATATGATGAAAACCTCGGCAAAGTGTGACTTTGGTATCAATGAGAAAAACCTTATTTCTAGGTACTTACTTAGTCCACGACAGGTGGCTATTCTCAGTTGCATCTATGCCCCACACGCACTTGATTTTCTTTTCACCATCCCTATTGACGGCTTTGGGCAGAGGATAAACCGTCGTTAATTCCGCTTTGCGTTGAGCTATAAGCTTGCAATACCTATGTTCTTTGAGGGTATCCTCTGCCCGAGTTGCAATGCCCATCAGATGGACCAATGGAAAGACCATGCGGTCCACTGCTCTAGTGAAGTGGGTGTAAAGTTCAGGCATAATCTGGTACGTGATATTCATGTTGATATATGTTACAAAGTTGAGATCATGGTGCGTAAGGAAGATCCAATGAGTTTCCTCTCAGAGGAACCTTTTACTATTTAATTGGACCCACGATAAAAATGAATGTTTGGGGTAGCCTTGCACGATGTTGTAGAGAAGAAAAAGAGGAAGTATGCATCCAAATGTTCGGACAACGGATGCAAGTTCATCCCATTTACTTTCTCTACGTTCGAGAAAATTTGATAAGGATGTTTTGGACACAATTTCGCGCATTAAGTCCCTTTCTATTAGTCATTCTAAATTTCTAATAATGTTATGAGTGATGCATTTATCTTTCATAAAGTGAGTTTCTGAATTCATAAATGAGTTGGAGCACAACTTGTATCTACACTCACATCAAACTTTATGTAAAATTATTATCTTTCAATAAAAAATATAAACAAATAAATAATAATAATAATAATAATAATAATAATAATAATAATAATAATAATAATAATAATAATAATAATAATAATAATAATAATAATAAGACTAAAATTCAACCCGTTAATCGGCATTTTTTGTCCCTAAGGGCAAAATGTAATTTCTTTATTTCGATTAAAAATGTTTGTAATATTTTCACATGTAATCTAACCTCTTCTCGCCTATAAACACATAGATCAGATTATTTTTCGTCCCACAATTTTTGTTATAAGAATTATCACAATTCACAAACCCTAATTGCATGTCACAAAACCCGCTTTTATTATTCAAAAATCAAAACATGGATTTTACTCTATGGAAAGTAAGAAGACATCCGTGTTATCCAATTGATGATACCGCTCGTATAACTCTGCTAAGAAGAAATACTATGCTTTTTATTTTGATTATAAACATTGGAATTTCTAATTTGGGTATTTATTTTTTGGCAATTAACTTTTGAGAATGTCCTAAACATATATTGATATGTTTTCAGGTGGTAGGTATAATATGTTTAGCATGAGGGTTCATCACAATGGTGTCTTTAAATACTGGCCTGGTAGAAAATACGTTGAAGGTATGAAAACTTTAGTTGATTTGGTTGATGTTGATAATGTGTCAGTTGAAGAGTTGGATGTTCTTATGTATGAATTGGGTTACGAGTTTGGTTCAAAAAATTACTATTACTTTGTTAAGCATGGTAGTAATTTAGATGAAGGTTTATATAACGTAAGTGAGAGTGCAAATTTAGCAATATTGAAATATCTTGTTGATGACCATAAGATGATAGAAGTTTATGTTGAAAATTATAAGACAACATTGGATGTTGATGAAATATCACCAAAATCAATTATGATAGTTATTGCTGATGTGGATGCAACAAAGAAAAAGGTAACTCTTGCTATTGTTCCATATTAATCAAACAAATTGTTCTTAGAAAACGTTATTAATAAGTCTGTGGTAGAGGATTTATGTCACGTTACACATCAACCTTTGGAAGTCAATACTTTGGTACAATCTAGTCAGATGCCACAAACAGAATCCTTGTTTTCATCTGTAGAGGGCTGTCAAACTGAAGATGTTGTAGGTGATGTCAACCAACAAATAGATAAACCTGTTGAGCATATCCAAATAGATAGTCCTTAAGAGGTATGTCAAAATGATCAAGAGTTAGGTCATCAAGAGGAGGAAATATGTAATCTTGTTGAGCATATCCAAAAAGTAAATCTATATGTATGTGAAATTGATGAAGCTTTAAGTGATGACAATGTGAGTGAAACAGATAGTTATGTGAGTGATGATGATGATATTGAGAACAATCGAGATGGAAACACAGCTTGTTGATGAGGCAAATACTTTTGAGGAGTCCGATGTTGCCGTTAACTGCTCAAAGTGATCGAGACTACAGAGTTACCATATAGGTAGCTCCAACCGATACCGATGATTTTTTTAAAGAAAAGTGATTTAGATCCGTTAGATGATAATGAGTTTGCAAGTGGTTCGAGAATGAGGATGAGTATGTTATTAGGAAGAAAAAATGAGGGCATACAAGAAACAAAAGTTAAGTGAGGCAGAACACGTAGAGGACGAAGTATACTTTTTCTGTGGTCAAACTTTTGTAACTGCAAAAGAAGTGAAAGATAAGATCAACATGCTTTCAATACAGAATAGGAGGAAATTGCAACTCATTAAGAATGAAAAACAGAGAATTAGGGTTAGGTGTGTTGAAACGATACCTGTTTGTGGTACAAGTGAATGTGTTGGCCTGGGAACAACCCCAAATAGGAAAACAGATCCATTGTCTAGAGGCTACGGAAGGGGTGTATATTTGAGATCAGTGAAGGAGCAAGTAAAAGTTTGCCCATGGTTGTTGTATGTAGCCAAAAATACAGCTAAAGATTTATGGAGTGTTCGAAATTTTAGGGATGAACACAAATGTTTGCAATCAAGAGAGATTAAATCTTGTGACTACAAGTTTCTTTCAAAGCAAATAGTTGACCAAGTTCAAGTCAATCCAGATATTCTAATCAGGGATGTTCAAGATCAGCTCACTAAACAGTTTGAAGTTCAAGTGTCTATGCAAAAGGCATTAAGGGTAAAAAACAAGGCAGAAAATGAGATTAGGGGTGATCATAAGCAACAATACACCATTTTAAGAGAATATGTTGAAGAGTTGCAGAAAACAAACCCAAACACAACAGTTAGGATAAGTGTACAAACTACAACAGATCCAACAAGTCCAAGCAGAGTTTTCAAGAGAATGTATGTATTCTTAGGTGCTTTAAAGGAAGGATATAAAGCTTGTCAAAGAGAGTTGTTGGGGTTATATGGTGCTTTTATGAGGAGTCCTTTCCTGGTCAGCTTCTTACAGCAGTCGATATAGATAGCAACAATGGAATATACCCTTTAGCCTATGATGTTGCAGAAGCTGAAAACAAAGACTCATGGATTTGGTTTCTTGAATGTTTAGGAGATGATCTTGACTTGAAACCAAAATCAAACTACACTTTTATCAGCGAAAGGCAAAAGGTGATGTTCCCTTTATTTGATTATATTCACTTGTATTTTCGATAAATGCTACTTTTATTAGTAATGAATTGATATTCCTTTGTGTAGGGTATCATTCCAGCATTAGCAGCAGTATTCCCTAGTGATGAACACCTGTATTGTTTGAGGCACATCCATGATAATATGAAATTGTAATGGAATGCTAAAGCATACAAGGAAAATTTGTGGAGATGTGCAGCAAGAACAACCGTCAAACAATTTGAGGCAGCCATGCCGGCATTCAAGAGTTTTAGCGAACCCGCCCATGCTTGGTTAAGTAAGATAGCAACAACCCATTGGTCAAGGTCGCATTTTTCAGGTACTAACCAAATCTATTTCTAAGTGTATAGCTTATGTTCTACGACATTTTTCAACACTGTTGTTTGTATAACTCAAACATGTTCTATAAATGTGTAGGGATGGCTCATTCTGACGTGTTACTTAATAACATGTGTGAGGTGTTCCATGAGAAACTAGTGGGAGGTAGGCACCAACCCATCATTACTGCTTTAGAATACATTAAAGATTACTGTATGAAAAGAATAGTGAATGCTGTGAATGTAATTGACAAGTATGTCGGACCATTAACACCAAAGGCAATACTCATGTTTGACTTGATAAAGAAAGAGGCTTATAAGTACACCGTTTTACGGGTTGAAGGAGATAAGTATCTGGTCAGTGGATGAGGAGATAAGTTTTTTGTGAATTTTGAAGCTAAGGCTTGTACATGTAGAAGATGAGAGCTTACATGTATGCCATGTAAACATGGTGTTGCTACCATTCGGTATATGAGCTTTAATAGAATGAAAGTAGGATCTGTTGAATCATGGGTTCATCCATGTTACTTGCTTAAGACTTGGGAAGAAACTTATAGACACCACATCCAACCAATAAATGGTTATCAACATTGGAAAAAGTCAGAAGTGCCTACAATCATTCTTCCACCTAAACATCATAAACCATTAGGTAAGTCACGAAAGAAAAGAACTAGGGCTTTTATCGAAATGATGATAATGAAAAACTAGTAAGTTGTCACAGTCTAGTAGGAGTGTAGTTTGTGGTATATGTGGCAATGCTGGACACAACAAGAAAACATGTCGTAGGCAAGGAGGTGTAACAGGAAGTCAAGACAGTACACAACAGTCTCAAAAAACAGTTCATCCCAGCCAAAAGTTACATCAAAGAAGAAGGCAAAGGTTACAAGTCACAACTTTGAAGCAAATGTAAAACCTCAGTGTCAAACTGATGCTCAATCTCAAGGTGATTTTCAACCAAGTGTGGTCCAGTCTCAATCTGGTAGTCAAGTTGATGTTGCTTCTGGTGGGTCTCCAAAACAATTTTGGACTAGGAACAAGATTATAACAGCAAAGCTGTCTTCACCACAAAAAATGTGGGTTAAGCATTTGAAAGCCAATGTTTTCCATCGAATATGTATTCCCCTAAATATTATTTGATGTCTTTTAACAATGTTTGTTTTTGAACTTTGTAGACTACAAAATTTTATGCATTTGGAAATATATCCATTTGCATTATGTATGAAATCATGTCATGTTAGTCTATGGGAAAAATTGTGTTTTAAATGTATTGATTTGCCACTTTACCCATTTTTACATATTGTTACAAGTTCATACACATATTAACTGTTGACTTTTACAAAGTCAATTACTGTCATTACCCATGTAAAATTGAGTATCCAATAATCAATTAGCAATGTATGTTTGCATTTTAACACATTTAAACATGTAACAAATCTGCTTCATACTCAAACTATTTGACTAGAAATTGCTAAATTAACACAAACAACTTTTTTTTTTCCTATTGTATGTTGTGGATAACCAAACCCTTAAAGTGTTTAGTTGTCCAGATTGAAGATCAAAACACTTTCTCAAACAAAGAGCAACGAAGAATCATAAATGGATGTACAACACCTGCACAAGTATATGATGATACTAGAAAATGGTGTCCGTACATCCATCTATGATACCTCATCCATCTTTGAGATTTGGATCCGTGTTTATGTTGATACTCAAAAGTGGTGTATGTTCATCCATCTCTGATCATTCATCCATCTTTGATACTTGTATATGTGTTTTGAGTTTGATCATTTAACTTGGAGGTTTTTTGAATTGGATAATATTTGTGTGGCAACTGAGGCGGATATATGAATTTTTGGGGCAAGGACCAATTAGTAAAGGCGCACACAATATAAGGACCAAAGCATAAAAGAAATATAATATTAATATTGTATAAGGAACAAACTTGATCAACCAAGAGACTATTTTAGTCAACTAACACTAAAACTTCTGAAACACAACTTACCCATTACAGACCATCTACCACCGATCCAAAACACAAAAACCAGTAACTTTCTAAACCCTCTAGATAAAACATACAAAAACCAAGATGATGACTATCCAAGAGAAAACACAAAAGTTTCTCAGAAGGCAAACTTTCTTTTCTCAAGAAGGAGATCAACTAGGGTTGATTGGTGAGTAGCCTCTTGCTCGTTAGCCTTGTTGGCCGAGTTGACAGCTTGCATTGTCTGAGCAATGAGGTCGGCTTGGCATTCTTGTAATGCCGCCTCATTCCGGAAGATGTTTCTCTGCAAGTAAATAATCACCTCCCTTGCTCTCCTTGACATGGGTGGATCGTAACACCCATTGAATGGACAAGTAGTAGGCTAAAACCAATAATCAAAATATTAGCATCTCTTTGCAGCATAAACTGATACTAAACCCAGTTGTGTTACTGTTTAATCTAATTTTTTTTTTTAACTAAAATTACAATTATAATTAAACAGAGATTACTATAACCAACACATTTAAGCTAAACCACTACAAGCCAACTTTAAAATGAAATAAAATAAAGTGTCCAAACCTGTCTTGGACAGGCATAGAACCTCTGTCCATGGTTCGTGTTGTTCCAACATGTTCGAACCACAACCCTTCGATTGCATGAACCATTTTTCCGATTAGATTACAGTCTAAGTGAAGAAAATAGGATTTAAAGGGATAGGAAAGGTTAGGGATGAGTGGTGATAAACTTTCGCTTGTATTAGCAAAGTTTTACTGTAGCGCCCACAGTAAACTAGTGGACCTGACACGGTAATATTAATTAATGTAAAGTGGTAAAAAGACAATGTTGCCCTTGGACTAAAGACAAAGCAAACGCCGACTAACGGGGTTGACTAACGGAAAACTGGTCAAGGGACCAGTTTAGCCTCAAAAACTTGAAAAAGGGACCTCTGACGACGAAAATGCCATGTTTTGGTTCAATACGACGTTTTTGGCCAAGTTTAGGGACCAACGGTGTATTTTAGTCTAATAATAATATATTTGAAATGGAAAAAAAAAGAGTTAACTACATTTTTGTCCTTGTTATTTGACAATGTAACACTTTTAGTCAATTTATATTATTAAGATGAGGTATTTTAGACATTTCGCTTTTTAACTGGTCAACCTAATAACAATCGAAAAATGAACCAAAACCGTTACAAATATTTCTATTCAAGACAGGATTTGAGGCTTTTCAAATTAATAGGCTAAAATATTATAGTCGGAAACCACAAGGACAAAAATGTAGTTAGCTCTAATATATAAATATAAATCAACATTAAAATACTTGTAATGGTAGATCGAGCATGTCAAAATTCTTTTTCCGTTACAGGCATTTTTTTAGGTGAACGAGTTCGAAGTGGTTAAGTTCTTGTGAATCAAGCTCGAACTTGAAACGAGAAGATTAGTTGCTTTTGAATCATTTAACGTTACTCATTCACAACGACATGTTATCCTATAAATTATACGATGCATGCATAGTTAGTTATTTTTTGGATAAATTTATTATCAATTAAATTCTGTTCAATTATCCTATAGCGGAAAATTCTTTTTTAATCATTGATCGTTGGACTCGTGATTTAGATAAGGTTGACATTTGCAAATCATTTTTCTTTCTGTATCTATTCTGCTAGCTAGTGTTTGAAATAAGAAATGTAGAAACGTTGTTTGACCGAATTTGATTAACAGATAAACAACTATATATTGTGAAGAAAAAAATGTTGAAAAATGAAGAATTGTGTATTTAGGGCGTGAATTGCGCATTTTTTTACAAGACTTCGAAGGTATGACCTACTAACATAATCCAATCCTACCCAATTTGTGAACCTCTTTATACTCAAGTAATATGTACGACAGCTATATTAACATTTTAATGGATTATTTTTTTATTTTATTTTTATTTAAAAACAACTAATAATCTCAAAATATATATACAGACTAGTAGACTACTACAAATCATATCGCACAATTACTTAAAACAATTATTTAAAACAAGACTTGAATCTACAACCACTTACTTAATCGGTGAGTATCTCATGGATATCGCTAGGCTACAACCTCAGCTCTTTGGTTAATGAAGTGTTTGTGGCATTGTGTTGCAATCCCAAGCAGGGATCAGAAAGATCGAATGTAAATAGGTACAAAACATAAGTTATACATGGTAAACCCATTAATTTAGCTAATCACTATCAATATACAACTAATGACTATGTGATTATCCTCTATTGTCCAACTCACACAAATCACTTGATGCATATCCATGATATACGGTTAACAGATATGTGTATAAGAAGATAATTAAACTTGTGAAGTTTGGATACAAATCGAGGTTTTAATTTATGCTTAAAAAAAAAAAATAAATAAAAATTGCTATATGAGTAACTTTTTAAAAGATTTAGGCATATTTAGCCTTTATTTATTTTTTATTTTTTGAAATTGACATGTATTGCTCATTTAAAAGTTAAATGGCATAATTGGCACATCTTTTTCTCGAATATTAAATTGTTTTTAATGAAATTCTTATAGATTTAATGATTTATAGTATATTAATTACTCAAATATATATGAATGTTACATTTGAGATTTTTTTTGTCGTTTTAAGTCTTTTCTAAAACGATTCGTATAACATGAACCCGTTTAAGCCGTTTAAACCCGTCTAGCTTGGTAGTCTTATTTAAATACCCGCCGTGGACGGACCTTTATGAGGCGGGGGAGGTCCCTACCCAAAATTTACGACCTTTAATGTAAATATTGTAGGCTTAGGGTAATTTAGTTGAGGTTATAAATAAATCTCCGATTATTCAAAATAAATGGTAAGCCATTTTTGCCACCTACAATCATAATTAAACCGAATATCATGCTTACGTTACTTAATCCAAGTATCATCATAATGTTTGAGGTCTTATTCAGATCAACCAATCCAAATAAAGGTTATCGGGTTGACCCAAATAATATGAATACGGTTTGCAAGTATTAACCAAACCAAACACAAGTTGATTCATGTACGGGCCGACTTAGTCAAGTTCGAATATTTTTGACACCCATGAAGCAAAATTATCACAAACCAGTTACGGTGTAATAGAAAATGTAATTATAAAAAATTCAAATGGAAAACAGACCAATAAACAAACAAACCCCAAGTCATTTAACAAAAGGAGTGAGTGTAGTAGACATATTGGGTCACCCACATGGATGATGACACCCGACCCGTCACGCGGTAATGACCATTTTGCCACTGTTTCCCATATATACCACCCTGTCAGAGCTGGATTCCATATTTCAGGGCTAAAGTTTATTACTTACGCTTGTAATTAAAACTGTTAGGTTATGCTAGTGAGCCTCTTTTTTAAGTGTCGAGCCAAGAGAAACAAGTGCAAGAGATTAAATGGATTAACATCATTTTATTCAACTAAGAGAATTTAATTTTTCATATCTGATACAGGCTCAAAGGAGTAAAGATGAGGTCAACTTTTGGCCTTTAAGGCATGAAGGTGAATTCATGCTAATGACCCTAGTTTGGCTTGCATATTTTTATTTCAAGATGACATTATAGAGAGCTAGCAAGTTTCACTTGACATACGTATATATGTGAAATTAGTGTAATAGTAACTTTTAATTAATGAAAAAGGTGATCATTTGGAGAAATTATTCATAACTTTAAGCTTTGGTTGATACGATATCAAATCAAATGAGTTGTAACTTGTAAGTATTGTACTACAAATGTACAGCCTTATAATAAATGGGCACACCAATAAATTAAAAGTTAAATTCAACAAATATGAAGTTGATACAGCGTAAATAGGTGATGCATACATAAAGTGAGAAATCACTCCCATTTCATAACCTACCCGTTCGAATCTTTTAATTTATTCATACATAACATGAAATGTCAAATGAGCATTTTTTTTTTTTTTTTAAATTGAAGTTTGAACGTAGTGAATGTGTGGATGTAATAACATAATTAACAATTGAGGTCGTTATTTAAACTTTAGTTATTCTAGCATTTAGCAACCGGGGTTTGCGTTACAACAGTAATAAACTAATATTAACTCAAGTATACACGGATGGATAAAAAGGTCAAGGGCTCGTTTGGTTTGTTGCCAGGAATGATAATGGGTATCAGATTTGGAATAAGGTGGAATGATAATGGGTATGAAAAAGTGAATCATTATGATTGTTTATGTTTAGTTGATAAAATATGGTATGAAAAAGTGTATAGATATTTAATTTTGTAGTGGAAAAAGAGGTCCACTTTTAATGGATTTCATAGACACCAAATCGTACACAGAATGAATCTATACTATGATATACCCATTTCATTACCTACCACAAAACAAAACAAAATAAACAACCGACTATGACTTGAAAGTCATAGTACTCATTCCCATTAATACAAACCAAACGGCCCCAAATTAAACTATAATGGTTCATGAAAGATTACGTAAAAGTGTTGCTATGTTTTTCACAAAATAATACTCGAGTTGAACCAAAGAATACAAAACTTGTAAAGAATATTGATGCATGTTTTATCGACTGTGTTTTAATATTTATAAAGTCTCGTTATACCTATGGTCTATCCTAGTGCACTAACTACAGCAGATCTTGCGACGTGTGTAGTGTAGTATTCGGAAAGCCGAGGTCGTCCCAAGAGCTATGTGTTGGATTATTACTAAGTCTAAGTGTCACAATATTAAATAATGGTTTCGATAAGGAATTAATAATTTAACTACTAAAGCGTAAAATAGCAAGTAAAGGCAAATAAAAGGTAAAGGGTAAATCAATAGAGGAGAGGTAAGCTAACCTAGTTAATCCTCCTAGCTAGTTATGTCTCACGTCTACTTACTTCCAATTAATTCTGTGGGGTCAAAGTCGAGAGGACAAGATTTGGTCAATTCGCCCTAACCTATCAAAGAAAGATGCCACCACGTGAGAAGTCGTGTGTCCCTCGTAAGTCCCGTTGTTCCCGGTCCCCAAGTCAAGTCATTAAGTCCGCTACATGCTAGATTTATAATAGTGAGTGCCCAAGCGTTAGCAACTTAAACACTCACCCCTAATTCTTAAGTTCATCCAAACGGTAGGTGATCGGTTGGTCAATTCGCACAAGTAGAAAGGGTCGTCACTTGGTCATATCTTACCCTTCCCGTCTCAAATCCGCTCACCTAGGGTCACTTGGTCATATCTCCTAGGCAATTGGCCTCTATCGCTATTCAAAGCTACCAACCAAGGGTAGCTACCAATAAACTATTCATACATACACTTAGAAATAATTGTACGGAAGTAATATAAACGTAAACAAAACAATTAAGGAATCATAACTAGGCCAAAGACCAAGAGGTGCTTAGCCGATCATATTAATCATACAAACCAATTCAATATTCAAAGGTACGAAATACATGAATTGAAAGTAAAGAAAATATAAAATGTTAATGCTTATCGTAGGGAGTGATTTCTCCTCGAGACAGCAACAGATGCTCCTCTAGACCGCCTTGAGCTTTTTCCCACGTTATCCGGTTGTTGTGTGTGGAATGGGATGATTAAAATGCCGGAATTCGTGGTATTTATAGGTTAGCTCGGGTTACTACAGTAACTATAACAAGAGTTACGCGTAACCTTCAATTCCTTCAGATTTTGCACTAGATCCGTTAGTTATGGCGAACCTTATAAGTGGTTACGCCGTAGTCTTCAATAAACTAGGTTACGCCGTAGTTGATGGAATAGTTACGGCGTAGTTATCAGCGGCGTGGAACCTCATTTGACCTAATAGAGTTACGTCGTAGCCTTTGGGGAGAGTTACGTCAGAACCTTCCGATGAGTTGGTTTTCGAGTCACGCAATAGTTACGGCAGAATGTGAGAGAAGAGTTACGCCAGAACTTCTTCAAAATCGAGATACTATGATAAATCTTTAGATAATTCTCCAATTCCGCGTCTCTTTAGCTTCAATGCTCGTAATTTACCCGAAGTGGAAAACAATGGAAAACAAGCGTAAATCCATATAAATGATATAAATTACAAGCATTATCTGGGAAATTGACACTTAATATTCGTGACTATTTGATGTTATAAAATATCCCCCACTGAACTCTATTTGCCCTAAAGTAGACCTTATTAGAAAGATTCAAAAGATATCTCCCATAACTGAAAATATAAGTTTACAAATCCTTTATGCTAGAATAAAACAAAGTCGAACACCTCACGAAAGGGAACAAAACACTCAAATCTCTCAACTATTATAAGTGTCAATTTCGGGTGATCACCAATCGCATACCATAGCATGTATTCTATCATAAGCTTGGCGGTTACACAAATCTCCACCACTAGAGTTAAGGGCTAAACAATTCTCGAAGGCAATATGGGTAGATACGACAAAGGTTAAGGGTGACTCGTCATTACTAACATGTCACAAATAAGTGGACAAAATCAATGATACATGACCAAATCCATGGCCAAGACACCAAAGATTGCTCACGCATCACCTAGACATGCTTCATGACTAAAGGGTAGGATAAGACATGGGATATATAAATGGTGTAAAATAAAAAATCAAGCAGGTAGTCTAAATCTATAACCAAGTCATCACCATTTACCGTCCGCCCAAAGTTCAAGCTTTGAAGTCAAAAAATCAGATCATGAAATACAAGGTAGATGTGTCATTAGAGGACGTCGTGATGGGCACACTACCTTTTCTCCAACTGTTGGCATAATTACCAACTCCAATATTCAAATGTGACCGAGGTGGCCTCCTCGATACTAGATCTATAAAGCTCATAACATAGTTCTTATAACATCGCACTTTACAATAACTAAATCATAACAATTTTTTTTTCAACATAACAATAATAACTAAACATAATATCCCCCCACTTGAGATGAACAATGGGAATTCGGGGGGTCTTCAATGATCTTCAGGAATATGTTGTCGATGAAAGCGTGATTTCCGAACCTTTCCACTTGAACCTTGAACTAAGGCAAATAATGAATTCCCAATCACAAATAAAGACTACAGGGTATGCTAAGGTGTATAGGTGTAACGAAACAATATATTGGGTTAACAAAATGAAAGGAATGACTCAGATGGGTGTATCTAGGGGTATCTTGCACTAAAAGTGAGTGCAACAAAAGGGTTTCACATGGGGGTTGAGAAGTCGAGGTGACTAATCGATAGACACACAATGGTAGGCTATTTGGGTGATAATCCTATAATATTGCCTTCTAAAACTGAAAAGTCCAAATACATCGAGCTAACTCAATATACCTCGTCTATGGTCTCGAAATGATGCAAAGGCCAAGTTCTAAAGTTTAAAAGCTACCGACACACTCATAATTTGGTGGATTTGGGGTAAAATATTGGAAACGGATAAGGCTAATCTCACCATAATATATCAAGGGTTGTATGTGATCGGCTAAGGTCTAATATAGTTAGGTTAAGAAAACATGTCAAAATTTAAAATGGCATAATTTTTCAAAATAAACTAGAAAAATGAGGGAAAATAATGTTCAAGAGATAATTCTACCCCGTCCCCCACTTGAATTGTACAAAGTCCCTTTGTACTAAGCATTAAATAAAGGTGAAGAGAAAAGTAGAATTAGAGCGAGAACTTCCCGAAATTTGCTCCATAAAGAAAGAAGGCCCACGAAAAGAGACGTGCCTTCAGATAAGCATCATGAAAAACTTCAATCCTTGAAATCACACTACCGACAAGCATAATTCTAAAAGAAAAAAATGAAAATGAAAATGAAAACAAACCTAACTCACTTTCGTAGGAATCACGGTTGATTTAGCATATGCAACAAGTTTTTAAACCACTTGGTGTCCCAAGTGGACGAGTGAAGTCTCGTGAGGGTTTACAGGAACACACCCACAAAGTTCATTTAAAATACTAATACATGATTATTGTGTTTTATAATGAAAGAATTAGTAGAGGAAGGTTACGTCAGAACTCTTTTGAGGGAGTTACGTCGTAACTAGCAAAACTTGGCATAAGGTGCAGAGCGAGTGGTTACGACGTAAACACGAGATGGTATTACCGTAATTATTAATGCGTCAAGAATTCTCGCGCCAAAAGTTGGTTACTGGCGTAATCACATAGATGAGTTATGCCGTAACTCCGGTCGATCAAGAACCCGGCGAGAATTACTTCCTCTTTTCCTACAAAAATGGTTAGAAAACACAAAGCCCTACAGAAAAGGAAATAAAACAAAAGAAAGGGATAATTCGGGTTGTCTTCTGAAAGAGCACTTTTCTTTATTTACGAGTCTTTAAATTAGACTCTGAGCCGCGGGGCTACCAGTGCTTGTTGGTCATTTCGTGGATATGGCAATCTCCACGTTGGATCCAACTTACCAAATTCTCATCCCGTTTGTAGTCATCCCCTAATTTTAAACAGCCTGAGTAGAAACTCTTGATTTTCTGGTAAGGGTGGTCAATACCTTTTTCTTTGTCTTCCTCACTGATATCGAGCAGTGGTTGGGCTTGGCTCAACTGCTTCTTGGTCCAATTTTTAAAGTTCTTGATCGTTCTCGGCATTTTGAAAATAGTCTTATCATCGTTTATCTTCAACCATACTAACCCTTCTTTTTCATTTTTATCTAACCCCGACATTTCCTGAAAAGGCTTTCCTAAAATTACTCCCGTAAGTCCATCTTCCACAAATTCGCTTACGTCGTCTAAAACTATAAAGTCCACCAAAAATGAATGAGTTCCAATGAAGACATGGATGTTAGTTGCAAACCCAAGAAAGTTATTTCCCTTATATTCTAATTCTTTTTTCAAGTTTCGGTTGTAGCATTCTTTCGACATGATGTTGACTGGGGAAGTAGTGTCAATAAATGGGTGTAAGTCGATGAACCCGATTTTGCATGAGATCTTTAGATAATAAGGGTTTCTATGATGTATGCGGGTTCCTACCTCATGAAATCTAGGTTGATTGGTTTGAAAAAAAGACTTAACAGAGTTATCTTGCCAATGGGCCATCTCGACGTCACTTGAGAGGTCTTCAGCACTGATTCCTAAATTATCCTCTTCCTCAAAGTTGACGAAAACATCAAAATCTCTCCCCGAATCAACCTCGCCAGGATCCGGGGGGTCGCTAAGAAATTCTTCTAAAGCGCCACCAAATCGCCATCGGGTCAATTGCACATACCTTTACGGGTAGACAGGAGTTCATTAGGTCCGAACGTTGCAATTTCTTCATTAGCTTCAAGAGTTAACTTTCCAAAGAAAGACATCCACCTTAGTATTGGCGTGGGCAAGCATAGGCCTACCTAAAATGACAGGTATTCTGTTGTCTTCCGGAATGTCAAGAATCACAAAATCTACTAGGAAAAGGAATTTCTTAATCTTCACCAACACATTTTCAACGATGCCCAATGGCGATTGCATAGATCGATCTGTCATTTCAATTTTCATCTTGGCCGGCTTTAGTTCACCAATCCCCATACGCAAAAACATCGAACGTGGCATTATGCTAATACTAGCTCCAAGATCAGCTAGGGCATTACACATATTGAGACTCCCGATCAAGCAAGGAGAGTGAAACATCCGGACCTTTTTCCTTTGTGGTAGCTCGCTTTTCAAAATCACAACATCTTTCGTTGAGGTGAATTGTCTCATCATTTCTTAATTCCTGCGGAATATCATCATAATTAGTTTTAATAGTGACTGTCTTTCCACACCGTAACCTTCTAATGAGTTGGTTTTCTGAGTCACGCAATAGTTACGGCGTAATGTGAGAGAAGAGTTACGTCGTAACTTCTTCAAAATCAGCATACTATGATAAATCTTTAGATAATTCTCTCCAATTCCGCGTCTCTTTAGCTCCATGCTCGTAATTTACCTAAAAGTGGAAAACAATGAAAAACAAGCGTAAATCCATATAAATGATATAAATTACAAACATTATCGGGGGAAATTGACACTTAATATTCATGACTATTTGATGTTATCAAATATTCTGATAAAATATATAGATGTGTATAAAATTAGATGTCAATATGTACTAGATGGAATCGGTATATCCCAATGAAAGTAAACATTAATTCTTGGAAAGTTTTAAATGATCAGATACCAACTCGAGTCAACCTCGACTCAAGAGGCCGATAGACCTTCCCATGGTGCGTTGCCTTTGTGTGATTATGAAAACGAGATTGAATACTACGGTACTACCTTATCAATTAATCTATAGTAGCGGCCGATTCACGGTTGCAAATCTTCAAATAGTGGAACCTTAATTGTCGATATTCTTGTGCATCGAGTATGTGATATGTGTAGCGGACAACGAAACTTGACAACTTCCCGCATCGTTATGTTCGATGTCGAGATTCAAACGTCCATGTGGATTCTTTGGTATTATAGGAATGCAACTGTCTTCGACTTGAAAAAGCCAAATAAGAGCTTATCTTTCATGACATTAACCTTAATCTGCTTCTTTAATCGGATAAAAATAGGCATAAAAACGTTTAAATTTGTAATTGGTTCAAGTAGTGTAGCAACCCTCACAATACTCTCTCTCTATCTTTGTAATTGCTCTCTCCCTTGCTATTGCTAGGTGTTTATATATATAATCTCTTTTTTCCGGCCAAAAAGATGTGCTATATAGTCCGTATATTTAGAAAAATATGCTTTTGATAACAAATGTAAATTAAGTTTGAAACTCACTCATTACACCAACAATTGTAAAGAGCATACAGTGAAAATATTATCTCAGAAACAACACCACATATATTTCTTATTTAACGTGAATGTTTAACTATTTATGTCTGTGAGAAACAATAACATTAACCCAAACTAAACGAATATAGTTTTGCACATAATATATAAATGTAACGCCCCGACCCGACAAGGGTAAAGGAATCACAAGTAATGGTGTCATATCAAAGCAAACATAAATATCCAAAAGAAACCTTAGCATAAATATTGAAATAATTCAAGTCAAAATGACTTCAATACATAGGTCCCAATGAAAGATAAACCCAAAAGAAATATCCAAATATAAAGTCTTAAATGGCATCATAAGATCAAAGCTAAATATCTCTAAGGTAAGTCCACTCAAGACTCATCCCAAAGCAAAACTCAGCTCCAATGCTTAGATACCGCCATGGAAGAAAAGAAATGCGCCGAGCTTCAAAAGCCCAAAGAGCAGATATACAAGCAAAACGAATACTAAACGAAAACGAATACGAAATAAAGTGAAAGAAAGATAGCAAAATCATAATCATTTTAAAGTATAAATCGTAATAATAGAATAAGTTTATAGCTAACTACCTCGAGCCCGCATACATATGCCATAACATAATCATATTCATATTCATAATCACACAAGGCAACATTTGTAGGGAGACCTACCAGAGTTATGAAGGACGCAGATGCACGCAAAGATCAATCATCGATAACATACAACATATAACATATAATATATAACATATAATGATCTAGGATGCACCCATACGCCCCACAAACATATATTGATAAAATAATATAACTTGAGCTCATAACAGATAATGAGATAAGGGACGTGGCGTAACTTCACTCTATCGCCTAGAGTCATGTCAAGTGCATCACTAACACGGACATGGAACCCCCATGACTAGTTATTATTTGGCTCGGGTGTCAAACTATCTTAGGTCAAACCAGAATGTCATAACTGACATAGATCATACTTTATCAAAGATTTAATCATGTTTTCAAAGTCAAAGTTTTCATATCATATAGTTCAAAATCAAATGTTTTATGATTCAAAAATCAAGTTCAGATAAGCAACAGCTCAAATAACAAAATAGGTTTCATAGCAAAGGCTTAGGAAATCCTAATATAAAAGCTAACGAAAAGAAAACGTTATAAGGAACCTTTACTGAAAAGGTCAGAATATCTCGTATTTTATTCCAAAGCAAATGATCGAAAAGCGTAAACACGGAAAGCAAAGGATTACTCCTTCTTCACAGAACCTATACACATTAACGGTCGTACATGTTATTTATGATTCCATAATCGTCGAAATGATATTTTAATATTTGGTGTTCATACTTAATGTATTTAATGATCTTAATTCTTTAGGGTTTTATAATTAAATGAGACTTAAGTGTTTATAAACAATATCGTAGATTAAGGTTCATTATGTCATTTATTAAAGTTTAGGGTTAAATGTGAAAATAGTTTAAACATCATAACTCACACATGAAATAACGAATTAATATACTTAGCTTCAAACCCTAATCGATTCTCATTATGTTCTAGGGTTTTCTCATTCTTTCAATATCATATTAATGTGCATTTACTTACATGTTACGTCTTTTAATGACTCGTTACTTAACCTAACACGTAATGAAAACAATCTTTCCTTTTATGTTTCACCTTGCACGTTTATGATTTTATGTGACATACAAGTTACTTATTACTCGGATTAATTACACGTTTACACATTTACAAGTTCACTTGACTTATAATAACGCACACATATGAGACACGGTTCACAAACCATTAGGGTTTGGCATACCTTATTCGGTTCACATATTCAAACTAGGGTTTTACGTTTACATGACATTTACTCGTTTAATACATGTTCAAAAACTCTATATGTGGTTCGGTTCAAACTAGGGTTTCGGCTAATAGGTTATTACGCAAATCTTAACTCATCTACGCACTTTACATATTCAAGTTATTAAGTTTTACACCTTGGCCGAACATATACATGGTTCGGTTTTAATACATATGGTTCGGTTCCTATATAACTCGACATATTCATGACCCGATTCAATAATACATATTACGTACATAGCTCTTTAATACTTATAAGGTTTAAATTGTATGGTTTGTTCTCGTTTGGACTCACACGGCTCGGCCACAAAAAGAAAACGCAAACCTCGACTAAACAAAACATATTACAATATATTAACGTAAGGTACATCAAAGGAAGACGAGAACATGTTATACCTTAACTTGGTTGAAGCAAAAACTCGACACCAATGGGTGCTATGGTTCGGCCGAATGGAGCAAAGAAAGAAAAGAGGCAAAACTAAACTAGGTTTCACTTTCTTGTAAATGTAGTGTATATATAGGTGGTATCATTTTAGTTTAGGGCTTGAGGAGGGGTTTGGGTTCGCCCTAGTCCAACCGAGCACACACAAACCCACGCCCATGTGGGCTTCGCCTCGACCCACACGACATTAAAACAAACGCCTGGGCTCTTGGACTCGGCTTGCACAAAAGAAACGAGCCCATCCAAACAAACGAACGGCCCAACATATTAGCGAAACGTTTAAATCTTTCGTCGCACTAAAATCGATCACGTACACACATTCGTTAAGTTTTAATTACTCGCAAGTTTAGTTTTAATTTCGTTAAATGATATAAATGTATTTTACGTATTTTATAATTTCCGATTCCAAGGGTATTTTAGTCTTTAATCAGGTTTTAGATTTTCAGGTTTTACAATAAATGTTTGAGAATGATTTGTACATTTTCTTGTAGAAAGTTAATGTCTTGTCAAAATAAAATGATTATCATACTATCTTATAATGCATTTAGCTTTTTTTTAAGGCATTAAATGCATTAAAACATTGAGTATCTTAAAATTTCGGTAATACAACATAGATAGATAGAGGTACAAACAATTTAAACATGATTTTCTAACATTAAATACATTAAAAACTTAAATTTCAACAATACAAGTATTACAGCTACATGTAACCAATTTAAACACAATTTCTTTATTAAATGTCATTAAGGGCACAAGGTGTGGCCTTCGCCACTCCTCGCTGGCCTGCTCGCCACTCCTCGCCACAACACTGCCTATCTTCGTCATCCGTCGCCACTAGGAGCCTCGTCGTCTGCACGACGAGGAAAAAATCGTACTTTTGTCAGATTAAACCGATGTGGAACGTATATATTTTAAATGTATCTGTTTTTTTAAACACACATATTTTACACACTATAAATATTAACACATTTTAATCAAATTCTACATAACTTATATTTCAAAATATTTACATATATGCAAGATACATGAGTAATTCATCTTATTCTAGTAAAAGTGATTTTGAAGAGATAACGGAGCTGGAGATGATTCTCCAAGAGTATGAGTTCGAGCAATCGTTGCAACAACAAGAATCCGGGCCTTCACGCCGCCGTAGATACATCCCTCGTGAACGCAAGCTGCTGAAGAACGTCTAATGGCTGACTATTTTGGTGACAACCCAAAATATACGGAAGAAAATTTTAAGCGTCGCTTTCGTATGAGCCGTAAACTATTTTTTAAAATAGTACAAGGTATTGAAACATATATTGAAACTCATCATCCTCTTCTCAAGCATTTTGATTTCTTTAAAGTCCGACCCGATGCTAGGGGTGTAATGGGTTTTAGTTTAGTTATGAACTGCACATGTGCCCTACGCCAATTGGCGTACGACATAGCAGCTGATGCATTAGATGAGTATTTACAAATAAAGGAATATTGTGCACGCAATTGTCTAGATAAATTTACTATGTGCATAATCTAGTTGTATGCGAAGGAGTTTTTAAGAAAACCGATATGAATGACATTCACAACTTATACAACGCATATAACGCGGTTCATAAGATACCGGAATGTTGGGAAGCATTGATTGTATGCACCGAGAGTGGAAAATTGTCCAATGAATTGCAAGGGAAATTTCACAGAGGTGATAAAAGTATCCAACTCAGAATGCTTGAAGTCGTTCAGGCCATACGACTTGTGGATTTGCATGCATTTTTAGGATAGTGGTGCGAATAACGATCTTACCATTTTGAATAATTCTCCGTTATTTGACGACTTGCTTGATGACATCGCCCGAGGTTCCGTTTGAAGTATACAGCGTACATTTAAACATGGGTATTATTTAGTGACGAAATTTACCCGAGTGGTCATCTTTGTCAAATCATTTACGCTGCAAATACCCCAAAATGTCGATTTAAGCGAAACAAGAAAGTGCTCGAAAAGATATCGAAATAGCTTTTGGTGTCCTCCAAGGATGTTGGCATATTATTGCCCAATCGGTAGCAGTACATTTACTGTGGGCAAGTTACGGAGAATCATGTACTCGTGCATCATAATGCATAACATGATTTTAAAAGATCAAGAATTTTTTTATCCAAAGTTAGCGAAATGTATATTTTTCCGCAAAAAAATTTATAACGGTCATGGATCGAGCGATGCGAAGTGCGAAGAAAAAAATCCAAAGAACTCCGTGATAAACGCAAACACGCAACGCTTCAACGATGTCTCATCAAGCATGTTTGGCAACGTCATCAATGGGAACAGTGTCAACAGAAAAATAATTAGTTTCATGATAATTTGATGTATTTCTAATATTGCGTATGCTTTTTACCGTATCGTTATTTTACGTTTCGTATGTTTTTTATTGTGATCTAATGTATTTTTATTTTAATGAAATGAATTTAGTTTATTTGAAAATTTGAATTAAAAAAATAAAGTTGTAAGTGGTGGGAAGTTGAGGTTAGTTGTGATAAGAGGGATTGTTTATGGAGGTTTGTTAAAGTGATGTGGCACCCCGTGGGCTCCAAATGAGGAGTTTTGCTTTGTCACGACACCTTGTGCTCTAATTAAACAATACAAGTAATAAAACTAAAAGTACAACATGTTTCTCTTTATACTTCAATCTCCTACATGTATTTCTACTCAACTTAACATCCAACATCTTATCAAGTCACAAGCCAAGAACAACCTCACAATAACAAAAAGCAGGAACAAAAGAAACCAACTAATCTCTACAATAACACACAAAAAGTCTCAAATAAATAAGAAATACGAGACTAATGATCTCGGGTTTTTATCCTTTCAAGATGAGATCTTCAAAAGATCTAAACAAGATATACCCTTCCTTGATCTTTTGAAACCAAGAAACGAAACACAAAAACACCTACCCAAGACCTTATCAAAATCTTGAAGCCAAGAACCCATAACGAATTCAAAGTCTCAATGATCATTTAGACTTGGGTTATAAGGGTCGCGAAAAGTGTGTGGTTTGTATTTGTGATTTGTGTTTCAAAATCGAGACCCCCAAAAGGGGTATTCAAGGTTTGGTAGAGATTTATTCATACGGTTGAGGATTGAAAGTTGGTGACTGAAAGAAATATGAAATGAAGATGTGGTGGTTGGGAGATGAAATGTTATTGTGTTTAGGTTTAGGGTTAAATGAGTGAAAATCTGTTTATGTTAGTGAAGATAATAAGTCTAGAGCGAGTGATAATTCAACAAAAACAAGGCTGGATACTTCCAGTTTTGTGGTTGGGCCAAAGATTTGGTTATTAAAAAATTTAGTTTGGGCCGAGTTGTCTTTAGAGTTTAGATTACCACGTTGAGTTGGGCTAACAGTTCGAGGTGAATTTTCGGGTTCGTTGAAATTAGCTATCGAGCTATTTACCGTGAGGCCGTGAAAAATTAGCTATCGTGCTATTTAACGTGAGGCCGTGAAAGACAAAGTGTTTACCGTGAGAAAAACATAAAATGAAAAAATATTGTTTGTCAAAAGTTGTGTTACATGATCTTCGACACCGCAACACGCGAATACCCTACTAGTCAATATATAATTAAAGGTTGTAATTGTTGGAATTTATAATCTAATTATCACATAATAAACATATAACCAACAAGAGTACGCAGCGGATAATAGATCATATAGTGTAAAACAATTAACCTAAAAGAAAATGTACCTTGTTAGCTTCCTTATCAATTAGGGTTTAAATAAAATCACCAAATTAAATCAAGAACCCTAATATAGGGTTTATAATAAACAATCAATGAGAACCACCAAGAATCAAAGTATGATTCCTTTATGTTCTCACATACACGTTGTTACAATAATTCAATTAGAATGCTAGTTCTCGATCATGTAAACTAACCAATTACTTGTGTTTCAAAAACCAAACGAATCCCTATGAATTTAGTGTGGTTCATACGATCAAGAAAGAGGAGAAGAGAAGAAGGAGAAAATTGGTTAGCTTAGGGTTTTAAGCTATGCGAATAATGAATCCCTTAGGTTTCATTATATAGTGTTACAATAACTTAATGACCAAGCTATCCCAATCCTATCCTAATTCCCCTAGGGGGTGGGGACATTAAGGGAGAAGGGGTTTTAAAAACTTTTCCCTATTTTACAAATGAGTCCTCTTACTTATCGTCTAATGACCGTTAGTTAAATATCATTAAGTGACTAATGACCGTTAAGTGATTTTACGTGAAATAATTAATATATGGATCTAAGTCATTCCATAATTTAACTATTATGTTTCTCATTATATATGATTGATCAAGGTTACCAAAATCATCAGGACGTAATCCATGTTGCTTATGGGTATGGCCATTCAAACATCTGATCAACCCTATGAAGGGCCCAGTAGTATTATACATCAAAACAAATTCTATCTTGACTACAAGTGTAATCCGTGAATTTCACAACACTTCTGAAATAGTCCTTATAACTACCAGTTACGGATAGCGGTAGACTAGATTCAAGATGTGGGATCCACCCACGCCGTTCCGGCTTGTGTCTCAAGTCTGAGGATAAATAAAGTTATAATACGAATGATTTATTTAATGACAAAGATCCATAAAGTACAATCATGTTAGTTGGGATAGTTCGATATGTAATATTTTGGATATTATGTGAGTATGGTAGGACATTCCTTCAATATACAATGTATATTAGCCAATCTCTCAGATTTGTCTTAATTCAACCATATTCCCATACACTTAATTGGCAATGGACATTTAGAATAACATAAGTTATTCATGGAGTTAAATATGAAAATATAAGATACAACTTATTATAAATGAGAACAAACATACCAAGTACTTTAATTCATTAAAATAATAATTGTTTAATATAGCCCTTATCCAAATACTAATCACATATTTACATGAGACTATCAGCTAAACGAAGTCCTATGCTTTCAGGATGTTGAGTAAGCTTTGCCTTAGGTAAAGCCTTCGTAAAAGGATAAGCTAGATTGTCATCTGTGTGAACTTTGAGTAGATTGATTTCACCAATTTTGATTTGTTCTCGAACATAGTGATATCTTCTAGGATAGTGTATGACGCCTTTCATATCTCAAGGTTCATTGGTGATAGTAATTGCTCCAGAATTGTCACAATACATATCCATAGGTCTTTCATTTGAGGGCATAACACCTAGCCCTGAAATAAGTTTCCTAATCCAAACAGATTCCATCAAAGCTTCTGAAGCAGCTATGTACTCATCTTCTGTTGCATACATGGAAATAGTAGTCTGCTTGGTACTCTTGCAATCCACGACTCCTCCATTAATGACAAAGACATAACCCATCTAAGACTTCATATCATCTTTATCAGTCAGCCATCCTGCATCGCAATGACATGTGACTTCAAGCTCTGCATCATGATTCCCACCATAAACAAGGAACATATCTCTAATAGCTCTTAGGTACTTAAGAATATTCTTAATAGCAGTCCAGTAAATTTTACCTGGATTCTGTTGAAACCGATTGGTAATATTTTGGGCAAATGCCACATCAGGTCTTGTGCATCTCACTGCATACATGATAGATCCTATAGCTGAGGCATAAGGAACATTCTTCATGTGTTCCACCTCAGCAGGTGTAGAAGCACATTGTGTACTATTTAACCCATGGTTTTCTTACATTGCAAGATATCCCTTTTTGGAATTCTCCATTCTAAATATCTTTAAGATATTTTCAATGTAAGCACTTTGACTTAGTACAATTAAATGCCTAGATCTATCTTTATAGATCTTGATTCCAAGAATATATGCTGCTTCTCCCATATCCTTCATAGCAATACATTTTCCAAGGTAGGATTTTAAATCTTGTAAACTTGGAATATGTTTTCCCATAATCATTATGTCATCAACATATATGATAAGAAAAGTAACACTACTGCAACTAGCCTTCTGGTATACATATGGCTCATCAAGATTCTGAGTAAAACCAAATTTCTTGATTTCCTCATCAAATCTTTTGTTCCATTTCCTTGATGCTTGCTTTATTCCATAAATGGATCTTTTCAGCTTGCATACTCGCTTTGGAAACTTAGGATTCACAAACCCTTCAGGTTGCGCCATAAAGATGTCTTATTCAAAGTGACCATTCAAGAAGCAGTTTTGACATCCATTTGCCAAATCTCATAGTCATAGTAAGCAGCTATGGCTATAAGAATCCTAATGGCTCTAATGTCTGCTACATGATAAAAGGTTTCCTCATAGTCAATCCCGAAGGTTTTAGTATAGCCCTTTGCTACAAGACGAGCCTTATAGGTGTGTATTTTACCATCCATGTCAGTTTATTTCTTGAAATCCACTTGCTACCAACGACTTTAGTGTTAGGAGGAAGATCTACTTCAACCCAGACTTCATTAGCATGCAAGGATTGCATCTCCGCATTCATAGCTACTTGTCATTTATCCTTTTTAGGATCAGCCATGGCAACCTTATAGTTAGCAGGTTTATTATGATCCCCTAAACTATACTCCCCAACTTCTACATTTAAACATAGTCGCTCAGGAGCTCGAGTTGTCCTTACGAACCTACGAATGGGAGCTACTTCAGGTGAAGGTGCAAGACTTTCTGGATCCACTTGAAGTTGGCTAGTGTTTTCAGAAGGTGATGTATCTTCTTGATCATCTTCAAGATCTACTACCCTCCCACTGACTTCTTGAGATATGAGATTTTTTTCACGAAATTCTGCATACCTTGCAACAACTATTTTTTTCAGGTGGATAGTAAAAATAGTAACCCATTGTTTCCTTTGGGTATCCTATAAAGATACACTTAACAGATCTTTGTTGAAGTTTGTCAAGCGTGTCTCATTTCACAAATACCTCACAATACTAGACCTTTAAGTAAGGCAAATTTGGGACTTTCCCATGCCATAATTCATATGTAGTCTTATCAACCTTCTTGGTTGGAACCATATTGAGAATGCGAACAACAGTCTATAAAGCATAATCCCAAAAGGATAAAAATAGAGGTGTAAGATTAAACATAGATCGAACCATGTCTAACAAGGTACGATTCCTTCTCTCAGACACACCATTATGTTGTGGTGTATATGGAGGAGTGAGATGATGGAAAATTCCACACTCCTTAAGATAATCTTTAAACTCTTGGCTTATATATTCAACACCTCTGTCAGATCAAAGAGCCTTAATCTTCTTTCCGAGTTGTAACTCTACTTCATTCTTAAAAACATTAAATGTTTCAAAGACTTCATGTTTATGTTTAAGTAAATAAAAATATAACCATAACGACTGAAACCATCTGTAAAGGTTATGAAGTAGCTAGCACCTTGCTTTCACACATGTCTAAGTGGACCACATACATCCGTATGGATTAATCCAAGTATATCTAAAGCCCTTTGCGTTTGATGCGGAAAGGGTTTCCTTGCCATCTTTCTAGATATGTAAGATTCGTATTTATCAAATGATTCATCATTGATGGATTGCAAAAGCCCATTATGTTGTAGCTTTTCAATGCGTTTCTTGCCTATATGAGCAAGTCGACAATGCCAAAGATAAGTAAAGTCCAAGTCATGCTTGACTCTCTTATTGCTAATAGTATAGATAGAATTATTAATTTCCGACACAAGATCATGCATATCAATTTCAAAAATACCATTAATAAGAATATCATTAAAATAATAAAATGTCATTTAAAGAAACTGAAATTCCATAACTTGTAAAAGTCTGAACATAACCCATTATCTTTTATCAAAGAAACTGAAACGACACCTCTATTATAGAAGTTGTGTAGTGACAATTGTATAAAACAAGTACTAAGCCCGAAGGTAACACCAAGTAAAAACTTCCCGTGGCTTCTACAGCTGCACATACTCCATTGCCCACGTACATGTATAGATCTCCATGGTTGAGCTTCCTTGCTCCTCTAAGTTCCTGAGAAATGTTACAAATATGAGTACCACATCAAGTGTCATACACCCAGAAATTATGATTATGAGAAAAAGAAAATAATTCTATTGTGAAGATACCTGAAATACTGGCAACATGACCAATATTCTTCTTCTTCTTCTTCTGATGCAACTCAAGAAGGTAGACGGGACAGTTCCTCTTCCAATGTCCTACCTCGTTGCAGTGGTGACAAGCTTGATCCTTTGCGGGATGATCTTTCTTCTTTGAGGGGTACTTCTTAGGATTGGGTTGATAAGCCATCATCTGCTTATCTTTTTCCTTACCCTTGACCTTGCCCTTGTTTGTTTGCGGTTTATATGGCTTTTGGATTCTGCCACCTTGAATCGCTAGTACTTGTGGTGCATCATATATATATCAAATAAGCGCAGGAATCATCACCAACAACGGATCCATATTGCCATATGATCAATCAAATAAAACATAGATAAGGATTATACCTTTGTAGCGTGATTCCGGTAACGAGACACCAACGACCACCACGAATGGAATCAAGAAACCAAAAGACCAATTAGGTTGGCCTTTCCCAATGTGTGAAACACACTACACGTCTAACAATCACCCTTTGATGCTAGTCTTAACCTTTGATCCAATCCTTGCACAAGACTACTCTTAGAATAATCAAGGAGAGAAAAACCAAAACACAAACCCATTTGTGTGTGTGTGTATGGACGTTCCAAGAGGGGAGGGGAGGAAGAGTCCTTAAGATCAAATTGTAACTTATCAATTATAATCAATCATCATCAATTCTCATCAATTAGAATTAATGCTAATTGATGTCAAATCATAAGATACACATTAGGTCCTTCAAAGTCCAAATACTCCACTAAACTCCCTTATGTAACAAAGGTTATACATAATGTAAATACGATAAATACATTATGATAATGGTGTCTAAGTGTATATGTGTGTGACCCCATAGGCTCACATATGACTAGCCATATAATTATTTATTATGACACGAGCATACTCCAACACCCCACTTATGACGTCATAATAGTCAAGTAATTATACAAGCAATGGTTAGCGTCTAGCAACACGCCAATGCCCCTAGTGATATGTGAGGTCGGTTTCAAACATTTCATTAAATGGTTTATATGTCATATATCCCTTTGTTTCAGATACCATGTTGAATATTAGACATGGATCAAAAGTCATTCTAATTGATCAACTATTATGTTCTCGATCTTGATATTGAACAAGATTACCAAGTGAATTAAGATTCATCTTAATCTCATTTGGGTACGGCCATACAAACATCTGTTCAAATCATCGAGGGGCCCAATAGTATCTAACTCCACACCATGTGGAGGAACAAATCCTATTTTGACTGCACGTGTCATTCATGTGCTTCAAATCATTCCTGATAGTGGCCTTTATAACTACCTTGTTCAGGACAGCGTTTAACCATATCAAGGAATGAAACTCTACACATGCAAGACCTGCTTGCATCTCAAGTCTAAGGATAATAGACATAACCATTTTCGAGATTCACTATTTGGCCGATCCATGCAAAGTGAATGCTCGTAGGTTGGGTCACCCAATGCTCATCACCATGAACAACATGTGAGTTTGGCAAAACGGTCACCAACACACTCACAATTGTCTTAATTTGATGGTACTCCCATCATCAACCGACAATGGACAAGTTTTGAATGAAGAAAATCATTCATGGATTTAAACATGCAAATATAGAATACAGCTTGATATAAATGAAAACGATAATAACCATTAAATCAATTCATTATAAAATATAAACCGCTTAGCATTCCATTATCCAAATACTATAAACAGATATGCATAAGACTACATATAGATCGGAAACCGTGTTCCCACCATGATCAAATTATGTTGTTCAAGACAACAAGTAGTCATCTGAGTAAACCTTGAGAATACTTGTTTCAAAATCCATGAAAGGTATGATGATTGTGCTTTTGTATGTGTGCATTCAAGTACAATACGAGTATTGCAACAATGCATTCCATAGGGTGTTTGAAGCTAGCAAAACACCTAATTTAGACATTCATCTAAGCAGTTTCTCAAACTGTAAAGTATTCTTATTCTTTTAATGTATAATGCATTAATGCTCTCAGTCGAGAACATCTAGTCAACAATGTCATCATTCATGATGATATGCTACCATGACTAGGTTTGAGCATCATTTCAGTTAAATAAGCATCAATGTATGCAAACAGAATAGAGATCCTCAAATATCCGTAAATGTTGAACATATATTTGGTCCTTTGAAGGTCCATTAGAATGTTCGTTTAACAATTATCTAATGACATTCACTTAGATATTTGTTGTTATCAATCATCTTGCATTCATGCAAATGATATAATTAGTCCAATGCACAATATGATATACATAATGAATCCTTTAGTTAAACTTAAGGTTTCAATTCATGCTTTCAATCTCATCAGGTAAGATTGATTATTGAGACTCCTCTCAATAATGTTTCATATTGTGTCAGACTTAATAACCGCTTATGTTTATTCAAACAAACATATGTAACAAGGTTGCATGTTTTATGTTCTAAAACTCTCAAGAGAAACTTCATTCCAAACTAAGGAAAAAATTCTAGCTTAGATGGAATAATGTTTCTAATACGTTATCAACATATGAGATTTAAGAAAATAAATACGGTGCTCCCACTTGCTCTTAGTGTACTTAGTAATCGATCTTATTTTAATCAAAATCAAATTAATGATTTTATGGTAAACTAAAGATCTTAGCTCTGAGATGCATTATCTAATCCACACTTGGATTCTTGTATCTTGTAGACATAATAAAGATTATATATATTCACAAACCCTTTTGAATACACATCGTCTCATAAATGTATTCAATAAGAAAAGAGTTTTGAAATCCTATTGTCACATTTCATGAAGATAAGTATGACAATTCACCATCTTTATACATTTAATATTTACTGGTGGGTAGATTTAATCATAGTCAATTTCTTGAGTATGAGTAACCCATTTCACTACTCGTGAATTAAATGTGTGTACAAGTTTGTCCTTTTGAGTCTTCTCATTGAGAAACTCATTTTTAACCTCACAGTCTAACTGATTTGGTAAGAGATCAATCAAGCTTCATGAGTGATTGTCTTCCACGGACTGCATCTTATCATTCATAGCTTTGAGCCATTCATCATATTCAAAATCTGATAATGCAGCTCTTAGTTAGCAGGTTCACAATGACCCTCTAACTTATATCCCTTAGCATTGATATAAGACTATATCATTCAGGTGCAAGAAGTTTCCTTCCGGATCTATGAATGAGAGATATCATACTATGGTTTAACATATGCATGTTTAACCTTAGTGTGACATCGACAAGTGTACCTAGAAGGTTGTGTATATTAGTTCTTGAACAACTTCAAGATGTAAAGGTGCTCCCACTTGCTTTGTACATAGAGACTAATCTCTAGATACACATCTTGAGAAACAATAAATTGTTTTCAATTGGGACATCAAAATACATTAGTAGTTCTTGACTCGGTTTGTTAATTACTTACTCTAAGGTATTTAACAAATTAAGAACTTTAATCAAGACATAATGGAATTCATCCCATTCCATAACACAATGGCGTCTTAAATACCTTCCAGATTGGAACCATATTGAGTGTACCCATGGCACATTCAATTTTCTAACCTTAATTCTTTGGAGGTAAGAGAGTTTAAGTCATCAAAGATCAAACAATATCAATAGAGGTTGATTTTCCGTGATGGACATACCATAATAATGTGGTATTCCATGAGGATTGATGTTGTGAGACTATCCCACAACTCATTAGATGAACTTATACTCTTTGGCTTACGTATCTGCAAACCAAGTCAAACCAGATGTCATCAATAGTGTTTTCAGCCTATTGCATACTTAATTTATAAGTTGTTGACCAAGTCAATGACTTCACGCATGTTTTGACTAGAAAACATAAACATTTAATATTTTACTATCGTCATCGTCATTAACAATTTAATGACTTCATGTACATGTATTTAACAAGAATACATAACAAGTTAACGTCTTACTTTACGTTATAAGTCTTTCAACAATTAATGGACTTGATGTTTGAGTCTTTACAAGAGACCTAAACATATTCAAGTAAAGCAATTTAGAGTGCCGACTCTTGGCCTCAATAGTATTTCAAGTTAATTTCATACTTCAAGATTATGACTTTACAATAATACATAATCATATTTCTTGAACAATTCGGTGAATATGTTGAAGTAGCTTTTCATATTATCTTGACATTTGTTCTAATTAGGCAACTTACATTTTATGTGTAGAAGTCCTAGTAGAATATTAGTTTTCTTACCATGCGTCAAGAAAAACTATTAGTCATATTGTTATATGTTGTATCTTGCACACAATGAAGATTTCTCCCACTTGTGCATGGCACAACATCATGCGTAATATGATGATTGTCACGAGATATGATTTTATACAAAATGAAAATATAGATATGTAGAACTTTATTGTTTTAATAATGAATTATGCATAACAATTTATTGATAACATTTCGTGAAGCAACAAATAGAACGCGACAAGTTATCTAATAAATTCATGCAATGGTTCTTATATAAACTATGATGCTTCACGTGTGGAAAGTAATGTATTATTTCAAGACAATCAAGAAATAATATGGGCAACCTTCAAGGTAATAAAGATTACGGCTCCCATGGATTAGACAACATTACATGTGTTTCGTCACCATATTAAAGTCACATAGCTCCCATTGGATTATACAACATCATAAATGTTATGTCACCAATGGTGACCGAGTGTCAATTGATACTTTCCTACTTTCTTTGAATATCTACACATTATTGCTAATGTGAGTCACTTGGACTAGTAAACATGTACTTAGATATTCAATGAAGTGCATCAAGTTCTAACATATAGATGACGCAAGCCATCATTGATATTTTAACTTGAAAATAGGCATGCAATTCCTCCATAAGGTCTATTTTACCACAAGGGTGTGTAGTACCTTATTAGGTTCATTGGGTTAAGATAATTGCTAGGTAATCATGCTAGTAATTGTCTTTACCATTTTGCGGTTGATTGATATTTCCATCTTCTAATTATTAAAACTCATATTATTTTGGTAGCTATAGAAACGTGTTCTCTAGTTATCCAAATATCTCATCTTACTTCAATGTTTCAAAACCGAAACTAGGGTTATAAAACAAACTTGAAAGAATAAGATGTGCAACCACACTTAACCGTTTTGACTTTTGCAAGACATCACGATTTCTAGAGTGGGTGTGCTTTGAGTTTGATTAGAATTAGGACAATTCAAATATTCCTATTATTGTATATCCTCATAAAGAAAACAAATAGGAACAAGTCTCTTTCTTACAAGGAAAGAAGTACTTAGTTTGTCTTTATATCAAGAAAAGAACAAACTTTTGTTTACGGATTTGAAGCATTATATCATTAAATATGAATTTACAAAGTTCAATTTTTAGTATTTTCGATAATTATCCTTTTACAAATTAATTACCCCATGTTTAAAACAATTAATTTACGAAAAGGGCTAAGATCCACATTGTGCTTCTACTATCACATCGTTGATCGCTAGCAATAGTAGATTCAATTGGTAGGCGACGATCACCAATTGCATTACATGTGCAACTCTTAGATCCTTATGGGACTCATGGCACTAGTGAACAAGCATCTAGTGTCAAGTAGGCATGTTTAGTCCCATCCTTGCCTCGGTCAAGGTCTCACCGCTTAACTCGATTAAGTCATCCAATTTGAGAACGTGCGAAAATAAATCTAGGTCCCACGATAGACAATAATCACCTTGGGTTACAATTCAACCTAGGTCCCACCATAGGCAAAAGTAATTGCAAGTGTTCTCAAGCGATTGGACGGCATGACTTAAATTTTGACGGGTAAAATATTTTGATGTGAATCAAAAAGGTGTACGAAAAAAGCATGCATTCATTCTTCGTATCACAAGTTATCTTCTTAACTTTAAGTCTAATCATTGTTTTAAAGTTGTCCATTTTCAAGTCTAATATAGAACCTTCTACATAAATCGAATAACATACATAACAAGTTAAGATTATTAAAACAATGATTTTAAGTTATCCATATTTAAACTTAGTTAAACTAAATCATAAGATTTAGTTTGAAAATGGTTTGTGTTGCGTTTAAGTTTTAGAAAACTATTTGCAAGTTATATACATTCACAACATACATAATAAGGCAAAGTGAAAGAACCTATGCTTGGTCTTTCATCTAGACATAAACCACAACCACAATATATAGAATGTAAAATACAACTAATCTACTATCTATCTATTGGGCAGTCAAACTACTCCAAGACCAATCAAAAATGGTGAATGACAAGCATTGATCCTAGAAGGAGATGATCTTTCTTTCATGAGGGCCCATGAGTTGTCTTCGTATCAATCATCGCTTAACTCTTTCCTTAACTTTAAGTCTTTTTAATTTATGAAGTTGTCCATTTTCAAGTCTAATATAGAACCTTGCCCTTGTTAAACTAAATCATTTTAGTTTGAAAATGGTTTGTGTTGCCTATTTGCAAGTTATATACATTCACAACATACATAATAAGCAAACAACCAACACACAACCACAATATGCAAAGCCTTTCACGAGAACCAAGAGTCATCTAGGGACATAAACCACAACCACACGGAGGACTCCCACTTGCTCCAAGACCAATCAAGGACAAGTAGAAGCCCATAATGCACATGAAAAGTGAATCTGCCAGCCCAGAATTTCGCATTCGGAGGCCCAAATGGCCTAGAAGGAGTCATCCCGAGCTTAGCACCAAACTACAAAGTTGTGGGCCCATGAGTTGTCTACCTGCAGCAAAATTTATGTCTTTTATGCTTCGCCATTCCATTCCAAGCATCGGTTACAATATATAGAATGTAAAATACAACTAATCTACTATCTATCTATTGTAAATGCCCAAACAATGGCAAAACCAAATTAAAATTCATACATATAAGCGAAACAATGGCAAACCCCAAATAACAAGAAATTAACGACAATCACAATCATTCATAGCACAAGTGGTCTAGGTTTTCATCGGCTTTGCATATACACATAATAATACCATAAAATTATGAACATAACAAGGAGTTATTAATCCCATGAGCAAACATGCATGTATTTGCCATGGGAACAATTTAAATGACAAGAAATAAAAGAATTAGCCAACAATCCAACAAGAATTAAAACCCGATTGGGCAAAAATGGATTTAGGTTCTCAAACCTACTGAAATTAGACCTTCTAAAAATATTTTACCTCAGCCTTAGGGGCAAATCGTTCAGAATCGATCGTTAATTTTAAGCGCATCTTGTTTAATTAACAAATGCGAAACCAATGGTCATAGGACCAAAAATCACAGATGTTTATAATAATAACATTCTTAATCCATGAAAATGGAGCAAAGTGGTTACAAAACAAAACCTTCAAAATCCTAATCAGTTATGGCTCGAGAATGAATATATAAACATAAAGAAAACATATAAACGCAGCGGAATCATCACCAAACAACGGATCCATATAGCCATATGATCAATCAATAACAAATGTAACAATTACAATAAGTAGTATACCTTTGTAGCGTGATTCCGTATGGAATCAAGAAACCAAAAGACCAATTAGGTTGGCCTTTCCCATTGTGAAACACACTACACGTAACAATCACCCTTTGATGCTAGTCTTAACCTTTGATCCAATCCTTGCACAAGACTACTCTTAGAATAATGAAAGAGAAACAAAACACAAACCCATTATGGAGCTCCTTAAGATCAAATTGTAACTTATCAATTATAATCAATCATCATCAATTCTCATCAATTAGAATTAATGCTAATTGATGTCAAATCATAAGATACAAGGTCCTTCAAAGTCCAAATACTCCACTAAACTCCTTATGTAACAAAGGTTATACATAATGTAAATACGATAAATACATTATGATAATGGTGTCTAATTCCCATAGGCTCACATATGACTAGCCATATAATTATTTATTATGACACGAGCATACTCCAACACCTTTTTGGGCAAATCCTTCTGATATTCAATAAGCTTAGCATGTAGCTCGTTAATTGTCTTCCCCATGCTGTGCATATTATAATTTCGCACAAAACCTTCAAAATCCTTAGTTAAGAATATGGCGATTAGGCCACTACAAATAGCTTGAGGGAGATGATAGTAGGACATTCTAGTTGATCCAAATAGCTCTTTATTGAAAGCACATTAGAGCTAATAGATTTTCCTTCCTCCTATTTACAGGCAAGTAGAGATTAAAGAAGTTCAAACAATTCTACACCCACTTGTTTTCAAATATGGACTTCAGTTCTTGAAGCATAGCATGAGGGATGTGATTCTCAAATTGCTTTTGCAATTCAGGAGTCATACTTTCAAGCATCAAACCTACTACTTCATTGTGATGATCATACTGATTATTCCATGTCGCAAACCCCTCATTAGGAGCATCAGCAGCAGGAGAAGCTGCTTAAGGCTGTTCCAAAACATCAAGTTTTTTAACAGCTCTCAGGACTATCCTTAGCCGTCGAAACCAATCATTGAAGTTATTGGCAGTCAGTTTCTCTCTATCAAGCATTTGCCTGAAAACAGAGTTATTTAAGTTTGATTTGTTTTGGACCATTCTACAAAATAGAATAAGTTCAAAAGTTAGTACTTTCGATAATAAATCCTTAAAAGAAATCAAATACCCACAGTTTAATACATATAAACCATATAATTTTTTTAAGGCTAAGATCCTAATTGACATAGTACCATTGCAATAGTTAATCTGCTAGTAATGATAGTACTCAATGAGGTAAGTGTCAAACAATAATTGCAAATCTTGTGCAATTCCTAGATCATTATGGGACTTTACTAATGGCACTAGGGACAATCATATAGTGTCATGTAAGTATGTTTCATCCCATTTTAAGCAGTTAAGGGTCTCACCATGTAACTCAATTAAGTTGTCCAATAAAGAACTGTAAATTTATTCCATTACCATCTCAAGATATGTGGAGATTTACCTTGTGATTGCAATCTAGCTACGTCTAACGCAACGTAAATTGCAACTGCAAGTGTTTTTACAATTGGATGGCATAAAACTTAAATTTTAAAAGGGTATTAAATTTGATGTGTAATCAAATATGTACGAAAGAAGTATGCATACATCTTCGTATAATAGGTTTTAATAAAAAAATTACTCAATTTAGTTCATTTATAACGGTGTATGTCTTTTATTTATGTGCAAATTCTGTGAACATAAATAATAACTTAACACCAAAATTGACGATTCAACATGTTTTTAAAGTCAAAGTAATATTCTTTTTATCACGGTATTAGTAAACCACCTATAGATTGACAGACCATTATATTGTACTGCTGCGTGAGTCCTTAGACCCAAGTTCTTTCGATAATTCTCTCATATGCCGAAGCATGTAGTGGGGCGTGGAATTATTATGATCATTCACCCTAAAAACTATTTTACAACAACCATACAATATAAATAGCCATTGGTTGACTGTAAATATAGTTATCGATAAAAGTAATATAACTTTGTTAGAAAACATATTACAAACTATTATATCTTGCTAGTCTCGATTGGGAGCGAATTACCGTGCGAATCGAACTACTATTGACATATGAGACTTTGCAAGACAATAGTTCATAATGACACAAATTTTATAATTACTAGTCAGGTTTATTTTATTTTTCTAAAAATACCATTTGCTTTGATCATGAGTCATAATGAATAATAAATCAAATCAAATAAACAACTAATACAATTAACCATTAATAACATGCATGGTAAAAATCAACTAACATGTATATATTTAATTAAGGCTCCCACTTGTTTTCGATCTAGGTACAAGTGGACGAGCGTAAGCCCTACATTAAATATATACAATAAACAAATAAGATGATTAAAGAACGATAAAGATGGGGTCTTTCCCAATTATAGAATTAATTTAATACTCCCGCCGTCCCATATTAAGTGTCCACAATGGAATCTTTGGATGTCCCAAATTAAGTGTCCATATTCTATTTCAACCAATGAGATAAGACTTTAGTGGGTAAAAATGATATTTGATTGGTGGAGAGTGTAGTTAGTGGAATTTTATAAAACTTTGTGCATGATGTAAGCGGACACTTAATATGGGATGGAGGGAGTATATAGTAATTATGTGTCATAAAATTAACTTACTAATATCCCTTAATTAATTAATATATTGTCAAATTAAGCATGCATAAACAATTAACAATTAATACAACAAACAATATCCAATATCAAGATTCAAGATTCATGACAAAACATGCATGTTTTTATCATGGATCACATATTAACAATTAATATAGCACTATTAACAATTAATCAAGGTAACAAGGTTGCATTAACGTCAAATAATCTTAATTATACGTCATTAAACACCTAAGATTTCATGCAACTTACATTAGGGTTTCTACAATTTTTAAAACATATTTTTTTTATAAATCGTACGACCCAAAGGGTTATTAATAAAACAAGAAAACCTAAATATCAAGCAATAATTGATCAAGTTACAATCTTTACGTGTTTTAGGTAATTAATTATACTATATAACAGCTCGTGATGCCACTGTTGGAATTTATAATCTAATTATCACATAATAAACATATAACCATCAAGAGTACCAGCGGATAATAGACCATATAGTGTATAACAATTAACCTAAAAGAAAATGTACCTTGTTAGCTTCCTTACCAATTAGGGTTTTAATAAAATCCCCAAGTTAAATCAAGAACCCTAATATAAGGTTTATAGTAATCGGTCAATGAGAACCACCAAGAATCAAAGTATGATTCCTCTATGTTCTCACACACACATGTTGTTATAGCGATTCAATTAGAATGATAGTTTTCGATCACATAAACTAACCAATTACATGTTTTTCAAAAACCAAACAAATCCCTATAAATTTAGGGTGGTTCGTACAATCAAGAAAGAGGAGAAGAGAAGAAGGAGAAAATTGGTTAGTTTAAGGTTTCAAGTTATGAGAATAATGAATCCCTTAGGTTTCATTATAAAGTGTTACAATAACTTAATGACCAAGCTATCCCAATCCTATCCTAACTCCCCTAGGGGGGCCGACCAAATTAAGGGAGAGGGGGTTCTAGAACATTCTTTACCTATTTTACAAACGGGTCCTCTTATTTATCGTTTAACGACCGTTTGTTAAATATCGTTAAGTGATTAACGACCGTTAAGTAATTTTACTTGAAATAATTAATATAATATATTAATTATATAATTGAATCTTTAAACGTGACGTGTGCGATCCCATATGTTCGAGTTCGATCCTGATATACATTTATAATATGTTCATAATCTAATAGAAACTTTGACTTACTTTGAATATGTCACTAAAACTTTATTATGCCAGTGGTAAAAAGTAAATTCATTACACAAAAACTTTTCATTCGAAATTAACATTTAATTTATGTTAAGGTTTGATGTGCATTGTTGTCAAAATCGCGATCCTGATCGTAGGATCGTACAATCCTACGATCTTACACACAAAACGACCAGGATCTTAACAAGATCGTAATTCAAGTAGGATTATATCAGGATCGTAAGATCACGACTAGGATCGTAGGATCGTTTAGGATCGGATCCTATTATTAACTTTTTTTGTATATTAACTTATTAAGCATAAGCCAATGTTTTATAGCCCAAATGACTAAGAATTCTTCATGAAAACTATTATTCTGGTGCTATTAATTGATTGTCTTTTGCAAGATCGATGCGTGTCAAATCATTATGCTTTTATGGACTATTTAGAAATAATTTATATGTGTTTTTTTGGTTTATTATGAGAAAAGATTTCGTGCTTTGTAACATCTCATAAGCTTGTTTTTAAGTAAATCATATAGATTCTTGACCCAGTTCATAATTTATTTTATGTTACATATTTTCATGAACTATATGTTATAAAATTTCAGTAACATTATCATAATATCCTAATTTAATTTATTTGGTCATCAAGAAAAAAATATATTTTATTGTCCTCTATTATAAATTATGTCATTTTATTTTTAGATAAAATCCATTTATTTTTTGCATTAATCTATATATTGCAACAAAAAAGTCACAGAAGCCGAGCCACTAATGGAGTGGCCAAGGAGGCCTACTATACCGATATTGGATTAGTAACCGGTCAACCCCCTTAACTTAGGGGGCTGATACTCACATCACATCTTTTGATGCATGCATCACAATTTGTGCATTACAGTATTGTACGGTACAAACTGTAATGCATAGATTGTGGTGCATGCATCAAAAGATTTGGTGTAGGTATCAATTCCCTTAACTTAACCTCTATTACATAAGGGGACCTTCGGCGGGATAAAGTCACCTACCAATAAATTAACACTATCTTTTTTGCATTAATCTAAATGTATCACGAAAACCTATAATCAAAAATATTGAAACAAGGTGCACATATGTAGTAATTTTGTGCAAACATGCATTGCAATATATCTAATATTCTACTACTACGGTACTTGAACATATAATTTTTTCTTTTATCATCCATTTAAGTTCGTTTATCATATGAAGTATTATATAGAAATATTCAGAACTATAAAACTACAACTCTTATACAAAAATATATACATTTTCATAGGATCTTACGATCCTGATCTGATCCTTCGATCACAATCTTGGCGAAGCCAAAAACGATCCTAGATAGGATCCGGATCCTTACAACCTTGGTTATGTCATTTCTAATGTTAATCATTTTCATTATGTCATGAAGTGTAAAATGACATATAACATATGTTTTATTTTGTTATATACAAAGATTGCAACCAAATAACTGATGAATGCAAAAGTAATCACTTAGCTAATATAAACTATTAATTACAAGTTGCTCTTGGAAACAAATAATACTTATATACTATTAATGCAAAAGTAATCACAGCTAATATAAACTATTAATGCAAAAGTAATACCTATTTAAAAATAAGTAATACTTATTTAAAAATATAAGTAATCACTTAGCTACATATAAACTATTAATGCAAAAGTAATACTTCTGTAAAAGAATTTTGCTCTGACTATGTACTTTTGATACTTTTTTTACTATATAATGATCAAAAACACATTACTAAAACATGTTTGTTTTTATTTTGTTCTAAATGTCTCTACCATACACAGTCATATTAGAGTAATAGATGATTAAGACATGACATGTTAAAAGATAGACAAAATCTCAAATCAAGACTTTGATACTGCATTTAATTTCAATCCAATATTTCAACCTAAAAATCTTTAACTAGATAGCAGAATTTATGACTTAACTTCATTAAAACTCAAAAGTCATCACAATCACATAGTAAAACACACTTGAATTGAACATTGTTGAAAGTATAGTTGGTATAAAGCAACCTCATATGTGATGAAGTACATGGGTCTAAGTTGTCATTATTTTGAACTTTGTAACTTTTATGTTTGTTTTGTATTGTTTAATTATACAGGGTCTGAAGCGTAAATGAAAGATTATAAAAGCCTAGTTAACCCAGATCTAGTGCACTTTCGTCTTTCATCTTGTTATTTCACTGTGTGTATATTCATTCTGTCATTTGTTTCTCATAGTCTTTGTGATCATCTTAATCATTGTCTGGTATAGCGTTGAGTGATTGTAGTGAGGTGGTTTGTAGCATAGTTGTTAAGATCCCGATCTTAATCTTAGAATTTTACGATACAAAAAAGCAAATACGATTTGGATCCTATGCAGGATATTAGCAAGCTTAAGATCTTATAAGATCCCGATCTTGACCATAGGATCTTGAGATCTAACCAGATACAATCTTATTTTTTTCGAACCGCAAACAAAAAAACTACAAAGTTATGGATTATGTTTTGAAGAAAATAAAAAAACAACATGTTAATCTTCTTAAACATTCCATATTCATAATTTGGAACAACTTTTTCATGAAACATTCATATGTTTTCGTGTTTATGATATATAATAATTTGTAGATTTGAATAATATTACAAAGACTATTAAGAAAATGACCTTATAGCAGGATCTTAGGATCCTGATCCGATCTTGTAAAAGCGAAAACGATCCTGAGTAGGATCCCAATCTTGAAAACCTTGGTTTATAGTGTTTTGATTTTATACTATCAGTTGCATCCATTTTGGGACAACTATTTTTCTTTGTATTGTTGATTGCATTCGTTTGGTGTCAATCATTTTGATTTAGTTTCAGTGAATAATAACGGGCGGTTGCCTGAGTGAAGGTTTGTGTTATCTTTGATATCATTGTTTTTACATGGTATTAGAGCTATCAATCAATTAAATTGGTGGTTCTTGGTTCTCGAATATCGAATTGGCATTCTAGTAAGTTAGGGTTTCTGATATTTGGTGTCATAATTTAGGGTTTTTTTAGTTCCAGTACGGTGTTCTTGGTGGTTGAATCATTGAAAATGGGTTGATTCGTTGTTCTGGTGGTGTTAATTGATAAGATGTGGTATTTAGGGTTTGTACACGAAACCCTAATTTTTTTTATTTGAGGGTTTTTGATTTTTTTGTTGAATTTGGCTGTATTATTTGTTGATCTATCCCTATATCTCTTGACTAAGTGAATAAGGAGCATAGTGAGTTAAGTCTTTCGATTAAAGCACTATAAGGATATTCTCTTCCTTTGAGTCTTATAGTATTTGATTTGTGTGAGCGTTAACGGTGTAGCTATCTTGACCTACCTTTCTGACATGCAAGGAACCCTGCTCTGGTCACATCTCAGTTCATATAAATTAGTATTGTTAAGATTCATGAGAGTGGGTGAGTTCTTGTTTCTTGGTTTGTTTGTTTTGTTTATTTACTTTTATTGTTTGTCACTTGGTAGCTATATATGTTTCTTTGTCATTGGTTGTCTGTAATCATGATTGTGGTTTTGGTTAATAGCTTGGATGCTAGAAATCTATAGTTCTTGTATGTTGATGATAATTATAATATTCCTATTGTTAGTTGTACTAAGTTAATAAGATCATAGTGAGTTAAGTCTATTGTTAGCATCCAAACTATTAATCAAAACCCCAGTCATGATTACATCTCTTCACTAAGTGAATAGGGAGCATATTTAGCTAAGTCTTTTTATTAAAGAACTATAAGGATATTTTCTTCCTTTGAGTCTTATAATATTTGATTTGTGTGAGTGTTAAAGGTGTGGCTATCATGACCTACCTCTCTGACAGGCAAGGAACCCTGCTCTGATCACATCTCAGTTCATATAAATTAGTATTGATAAGATTCATGAGAGTGGGTGATTTGTTGTTTCTTGGGCTGTTTGTTTTTTTATTTACTTTTATTGTTTGTTATATATGTTTCTTTGTCATTGATTGTCTATAATCATGATTGAGGTTTTATTAATAGTTTGGATGCTAGAAATCTATAGTTCTTGCATGCTAATGATAATTCTAATATTCCTATTGTTAGCTTTAAATTGTCTGGTTCTGATAAGCATAAAATGTGGTCAACTAATGAAATTTTAAAAGGTAAAAATAAGATGGATTTTATTGATGGTACTTGTGCATGTTATTAGTCTAATTTAAGTCAACAATGGGAAAAGTGTAATGAAATTGTGGTAGGGTGGATTTTATGATCTTTGTCTTAAGAGTTGTATTTAGGTCAGTTGTTTTTTGAAATTGCTGCTAATGTTCAGGCTGAATTGCAAGAAACTTATGATAAAATGGATGGTTATGTTATTTTAAATCTGATGCATAAAATCAGTGTGTTGAAAAAAAGTGATTTGACTCTTCCTGGTTACTATCATATAGCCTAAATTATTTGTAGAGAGAGTATGATATTTACTTTGTTTCCTGCTTGTACTTGTGCTGCTAGTGCTGGTATTGTGAAACATAATCAATTAATTAGACTTACACAATTTATTATGAAATTGAATTATGTTTATTATCCTAGTAGTAGTAACTTGCTAACTAGAGACCCTTTACCTGGTATAAGAAATGCTTTTGCTATTTTGTCTAGGGAAGAATTTCATATAGCTCTTCAACCTGCTGCTTTTGTTGTCAAGTATAATCATGATTTTAAAAGAAGAAACAAAAATAACATAGCTCCTAATCCCAACCCAGTTTGTAAGAATTGTGGTACGATTGGTCACACTACTAGAATGTGTTATGAATTGGTTGCCTATCCTGCTGGTTTTAAAATAAATCCAGATTTTCTAAAGAGTTTGGTGTTAACAGAAATTTCAATGGTAGTGCTTAGGTTCTTTCTATCCCATATGGTTCTAGTACATCTTTTACAAATGATCAGATGATGAAGATTTTGAGTCTAATTAAAGAAAAACCGTCTGCAAGTGCCAGTTCTAGTATGGTAGATAACTAGATATCAATACTAGTTTTTATTTATTTATTATTTTTTTTGTAATTTGCTTTTTAATATTCATTTTGAAAAATCTTTATGTGCTAAGTCTATGTCTTATGTGTATAATGTGTCTTTGGGTTGGATTACTAATTCTGGAGCCAACCCGCACATGAATGTGTCTACTAAATATATGTTTATTATTGTTGATATTTCTGGTTTGCACTTAACTGTTGGTCACCCTAATAGTACTTTAGATCATATTAAAGCTAATGGTAATATGAAATTAGCTGATAATTTTGTTCTGTTTGATGTGTTGTTTTGCCTGAAATTGTGTTAGTTTGTTGTCGATACATAAGATGATTATAGATAGTAAGGTGTTTGTTGGTTTTGATTAGCATAGATGTTATATTTAGGACTTAAAGCTGGGCAAAAATGTAGGGACTAGTAGTGAATCTGGTGGTCAACATTTTTTTTATGTGAACGAAAATGGTAAGTTTAATGTTGGGATGTCTAATTATACTTATGTTTGTCACGTGTCATAACAAATGGGCTACTTTAAGTTAGGTCATCCTTCTGAGAGTGCAATGTCTTTTATTAATAGAAACCTAGGCTTTAGTAAAAAAGATAATATGTCACCTTGTGATATTTGTCACAAGGTTATAAATAAACAAGAGAACATTTTCATTTGAGTGACATAAGCCTACTAGTTTAGTTAAAGTTAGTTCATCTTTATGTATGGGGTCCATACAAGGTTGCTAGTAGAAATGAGTATACTTTTTTTTTTCTTGTTGTTGATAGTGTTTCAAGACCTGTTTGGGTATATCTTTTTAAAGGGTAAAAATGAGGTTTTTATGTAAATTTAAAGTTTTGTTAAACTTATTCCAAATAAGTTTGGTATAAGTAATAAAAATTTTAGGCCTTATTATGGTTCTAAATTTATTAACAATAAGGTTGTAACCTACTTAAATAATAATGGCATTGTTGATCTGACCTCTTGTGCCTATACCCTGCATCAAAATGATATTACTAAAAGGAAATATAGACATGTGCATAATGTAGCTAACCTTCTTATGTTTCAGGGAAGCATTCCTTTATCTTTATGACCTGATTGTATTCTAACTACTACCTATTTAATTAACATGTACCTTCTTAACTTTAAATGGTGCATCCCCTTATGTTTAGTGTTAATACAAATAAGCCATAAAAATGTTTATTTATATTTTACGATCTTCTAATGTTTTATCGATAACAAATGTAAAATCATTTTAACGAAACAAATAAAATACGTAAAAGGTTTAAGCCAATAGTTTACTAACACACTTTTACTTAACATATTAAAACTATATCAAAACATGTTTAGTAAATAAGTTATATAAAACCAAAGTCATTTTTATATAAACACTAACAAGTAATATTGTTTACATCTTATAGAAATGCATATGTATAATGACTAGTGTTTACATAATATAGAAATATTTTGTCTATATTGTAATGGGTAAAGTAATGGGTAAAAACCAAAGTCCATGACCCATGACCCATGATCCATTGACTAGGTACGATGAATGTTGTTGGGTAAAAAGAAAAGACCATAACCCATAGCCATGGAGCATGATCCATAACCCATGACCCATTGCATGAAGTCATGTTGGGTATTATCCATGATCCATGACCCAAACTCCATGACCAATGACTCAAGATCCATAACCCAATGACTAGGTACATTGCATCTTGTTAGGTATCCATAATCCATTACCCATAACTCATGGTTCATAACCCATAACCCATAACCCGGTTTGCAACCCAAAATCCGGACTAAACTGACCCAGTAGCCGGATCCCTGGTTTTGCACTAGCCGGATCCCTCTGGGGAGGGATCTATGGGACAGTAGAAAAGTTTTATCTATATAGTGAGCCATTTTTCTCTTGCTCACTACCACTTCACATATACTTTATCCCAATATCCTAACATCTCTAACCTCTGATCCAAAGGATCATTCCATGTAGTTTTATGTTTATGTGATTCTCTAGGTTCCTCTTAAATGCGAGATCACCACCTCTTGAAGACGTGCAAGCTCAAGTCATGAGTTGCTAAGCTTTGTCATCATCAAGACCACTCAAGTGCATCTTGTTTATAGTTCTTTCCTCCCTCCATAGAAGTGTTGTGTTAAAGGCATTAGTGAAAGGTTCCAAAGGGTCGTGTTGAAGGCATTAGTGAAAGGTGGCAAAGGTGTACAATCAATATGGTGCATCGATGTACAAGTTAGATAGTTAGGGTTAAAGGATGTTGATGTCCTTCTAGTGTTGTAACAAGGAGTGTGTCTCCTTTGGGTAGTTATGTAGTGGTGTAGTGTTGGGTAGTGGTTCCTCCTTTGTAATGGAACTTGGTATCTAGACTTGTACCGGATAAAGTGTAGGCGACGTTGTGATAGGTTTGGTTCTGCCTCGTGGAAGAACTCGGTGTCTAGCCTTGCACCGGATAAAGAGTAGGCGACGTTGTGAAGGCTTCTCCACCACATTAAGGAGCTTGCGTTGTGTAGTGCTTACGAACTCTCTAGCGGGGTACTTGGGGAGCGGAGTAGGGCAAGGAAGGTGTCCTTGTAGCCGAACCACTATAAATACTCTTGTCGTGGTTTTGTGTTCCTTACTCTTTATCTTTTGCATTACTTACTTATATGCGTATCTATCATTATCCAACACACATACCAAATAGATTGACATAAGTTGATCTAAAAATATTAAAATGAAGTTTTAATCGGTAAAACTATTCAACCCCCCCTTTCTAGGTTTCCACAATTGGCATCAGAGCTTCGTTACCAAGTTTCTTAGAGTATATTGTACTTTAAAAACTTGATACGATCCATGTATGTTTGAAAACTACAAAGAAGGAAATTTCTTAAAACTAAAATTCATGTTTTAGAAATATTTTTTATTTTTAACAAAATGTTGTATACTGATAGACCATTCTAACACTTCTCGTTGAGAAATCTTCTTGCTAGGATTCCTTCAAATACTTCGTTCTTTCCAAAGAAAAATGAAGTCAACATTCAAGGAAGAACCCAAGAATAACCACAACCTACTTTCACAAAGTACAAAGGATTACTTTAAAAGCTCATGAAGTATTTCGGGTCTATCATTTCTACAAACCACAAGAAGAGAATAGAGCAAAGGTATGTTCTCTTACCTACAACTAATTGTTGTTTACATGTAGTAATCATATGTGAATAAAATGATGATATATGCCTCTCTTTCATGAACATCTCTATAAAAATCTTTCATATAATATGTGTACATGAATTAGGCATTTGACATCAAAATCGCAAGTTTTTAAAAAGTCTCTCTTCACTACTTTCCATCCTAACACATCATCGGGAATAGAATTCTTTGATTCTTTTCAAAACTTGCAAGCTTGTCAAACCTGCGCCGTCGTCACATAAATAAATTATTGATAGTTACGGTCTTGATCCACCATCATTCGATAAACAACGTCTATTCAAATAGGAATATAATCTAAATCTCATTCTACAAGTTTTTTTTCAAAAATAAGTTATTGTATAACTTGTTACAAATGAAATAATAATCCAAAACACTCCAATACTTGTCTGCAGAGCCGAATCCCACGAGTTGTACTAGCCGGATCCCTGAAACAAGGGATCTGGGGGAACTGTGTAAACAGATAACAGAAAACTCTTTTTCAAAACCCAAAACAATCTATTTTTCCTCTTCCTGAAAACATAGAACGATCTAATCTCAGTTCCAATCATCCTAGGGCTCCATACTCTCAAGCATCTCAATCCTAAACATCATTGTAAGTAATTACACTCATATTGACTATTCATCATCATCTCCTTCCTTGGGTTTATGTTTTTAAAGTTTTCAATTGGTCTCAATTGTTCATATCACCTATTGGGAACTTGTTTATTGCAAAATTGCTCCACATAATCAAGGATTTTTCAAAACGGCATTGTTAATAAAAAAATAAACTCATAAACCCATCTTGACAAATTTTACCTAATTGGAATACTTTTTTTCTCTAGGATCAAATATGCCTAAAGCTACCCAACAAGATCATCATGACACCATTTACTACCTTCCTAGATACTATCGCAAAGAAGGGCTATCAAAAAGTGATCGCAAAACCTTCAAAATGCTCCAAAAATGACTTATCCGCGAAGGTCGTGTAGTTAAGGAATGTTTCATTGAAAACACCGATATTCCACAAGTCTTTTCCGCAATCAACTTTGATTGCCTCCTTGAAATTGATGAACAAATTTCTCCGGTCTTCATCTTTGAATTTTACAAGAGTGTTAGGATTGTCCGAAACAATGATGGAAGTATTTCAATTGCTCTCATTATAAATAACCAAAGCATCACCTTACCCCTCAACACATTCGCACAAATCCTTCGTATACCATGTGAAAGAATTTGTATGTTTTCCAAAGATTGGTCAATTGCTACAAAATCCTTCGCACTAGATTCTAAACCCATTTATCACACTCTACTTGACGACCCCATAGTTGTTTGAGATACCATCTTCATAAAGAGAGTCGACCAATCTCGCTATAATCGCAACAAAGAACTCATCCATCGTGATCCCTATCAAATGGAACTCTTTGAGATGTTTCCCATTTACAAAAAAGTGGGAAGAAATCCTCAGAGAAAATGTCATTTGATTGGTTGGAAACAAATACCATCCCAATGCATTTCTTGTCCAAATGATCTATTGTCTCATCCACCAAAAACCTTTTAATCTTGCCTATTACATGGTCAAAAGAATGGTAGGTGTGTTCAAAACCGACAAAATGGTTCTTCCTTATGGTATGCTCCTAACACGACTCCATGAGTACGTTAGTGAATGCAACCTACTCCTATTACTGATGATCATTTTCTTGCTAACCATGTTATGGTACCTCTTACCAAACAACCCCCCAAACGGTTCATGATCAATGGGAAAAGGGCTCGCGCTCTCTCGGACTCTTCAGATGAAGATGAAAAAGTTGAATTCGATCCCGTTTCTAATTATCAAATCGACCTCATGACTTACTATGAACAACTTCCCACTCTTCCAAGTGAATCTGAAGAATTCAAGCAAACAAAAGGGATGTTCAAGTGTCTAACTCATTTCCTCATGAATTCAGGAAAGAAGAAGAAGTGAAGAGATTGACAAATGAAACATTGTGCTCCATGACTTTCTTTATGGTTATTTTAGAAGTTTTATGATTGTCAAAACAATGTATGCTCATAACTTTGTGCAAGACTTACTTAGTTGTTTTCATTTTAATATATGGTCATTATCTTGTTTGCTCACCCATAGGTTCTTCTATGTGCTATGCCTTCTGTATTTTTACTTGTATACATGTATAGTTAATGTGTAAATAAGTAGTTTCAGACTTGGACACCTAGAGCAAAATATTGCACGCTCACTGTTGAGTAATTTGTCCCAGATGCCGGATCCCTGGTTTATAACTAGTCGGATCCCTCAAGTGAAGGATCCATGGGATCCGGGCAAACAGAAGAGCTATTTTATCATCCTTGCATCAATCCAACCCTCCATATCTTATTATACTAGTTAAACATGATACATTACGATCACTTTACCTATGCTTAAGCTCAGTTGATCTCACACTCACTCATGAACGACTTAGGATCACATTCAAGGTATTTTTGATTTATCATTATTTCAAAACTTACAATCTTTCCGCTTCAATGTTCACACATTGTTTCTCTCATCTTAAAACACTTAGTTTGATATTTCTCTCAATTTTAGTAAATTGATTTTAGTCATCTTGATCTTAAAATGGTCTAAAAACTAGTTTTTCATTTTCTTATAAGTTTTTAAGGAATTTTCTAAATTTTTCTTAGATCATCATCTAATCTCTAGGATCATTTGACTCCACTTGACACCCTAAAAATCTTAGTGTCATCTTTGATCACCCATTGGTGTTCATAAAAACCTTCATTTCTTTCCATAAAAAACATCATTAGCTACCCTCACTCATTACAATTGATCATTTAAGTCTCATATCGTTTAAGTCACCTGAGGAGACTGAAACACTCAATATTTGTAGGTACTAGACCTTACTAAAACCTCATCTTTCTTCTCCTTGGCTCCTGAGAGCCGGATCCCTAGGTTTAGCCTAGACGGATCCCTCAAGTAAGGGATCCGTTGGAACCGGCTGCACAAACTAAATCAATCCTACTGGATACAATCATTTCAAACCCTCTTTGTTAATTTGAATACCCCACAATGTCTTAACTGACTTCCTAGTTCAGTGCAACTCTGTAGTTGACTCTTGTGCATGCAAATCATTGCAATTTGAAGGATTTTTAGTGGTTTAAGCTTTAATTAACTTACCAAATCTTTATCTTTATAAACCATTTTTGTTAGAACTTCCAAATCACCATTCATACACTCATTCTCAGTATCTAAAGATTCCTTTTTAGACATTCCCTTTCTACCATTTCACCATGAGGAAAGCTCTTAATGTTAACTCATCAACTAAAGAACCTCCCAAGAAAATTGCTCGGGTTGTTCATGAAATCTCTTCAACCGAATCATCACCCGTTAAAGCCTCAAACACTAGAATTCCCTCACAACCAACTCTACCAATCAAATAAACTCCCAAAAGGATTGTACCCACAAGACAACCCTTGCCAAACACTACTATACCTCCTAAACCAAACACCCTTACTTCCACTAAACCATCACCTCTAGTACCTAGAGCTATCTCTTTCACCACTCCACTCTCATCTCAACACCTTTACAACTTAGAGGACTTGCCACCTAGGCAATCTCATCCACCACCATTGCCAACATTTTCCTCAATTGAGAAAATGGTGCCACAACAACCTCCTCACCATAACTTTGGTGTTGAAACAACACTAGCACCCGTATCTTTTTCTCCATCACCCTCAAATGGTCCATTTTGGATTATGAGGAATCATCAAAATCAACAACCGGATCACATGGAAGTGGATACTTCTCTACCGTCACCATCAACACATATTTCACCACCTTTACCTTTAGTTGAACCACCTCCAACCTCATCAAATGTGCCTCCACAAATCCCTCAATCTTTTGTGGAATATCCACCTTCCCCATCAAATCTTCTACCTCAAACCGCTCCATTCCTACCACTACCATTCCCTAGCCATGGCAATGATTGTTTTCATTGTCAACATGTCGAAGGAATAGTCCATGAAGTACGTGACGAATTACGTTTCATGTTCTATCACCTTCTCGAACATTTTAATGAGGTCAAAAAATCTACTCGTCCCTAGAACTTAGGTATACAAGCACAATGGTGCTCCTCTGTAGTCTTAGGCACAACTTAGAATTGTTAAAAATGTACTACATGCTTGTATCATTCTCTTGTTTTATTGAATGATACTACATGGTGTATGCTATATAGCTATGAGAATATGTTTGGTGATATAATACATAACTCATTTGAATGTTTACGTCATTTTATACATCTACATTGCTGTCAAAAGAGTGCAGGTATATGGTTCCCTCAAATTAGCCTAGACGGATCCCTCACAGGAAGTATCCCTGAGATCCGTGCAACAGAAGCATATTTTCTTACTAATATGAATCTCATTTGCAGGAAACTATGCAGCATATACTTGTTTTCTAACCTTTGTTTTGTAGAGTTTCAAAATACACATGAAGACTTTGACACCCTCAACAAGGGGGAGCTTTTGATCAAAGAAAAGAATTGCAAAAAAGCTTGCAATATATTCACTTAGGTTCTCAAAATTTCTTGACGTCCTCCTCAAAAGGGAGCACTCGTCAAGGGGGAGCATTTCGTCAAAAGACGAAACCATTGCAAAATTAATTGCAAAACACTTGTTTAGCTTTCCAATTATTTGACGCCCTCAACAAAGGGAAGCATCCATCATGGGAGAGCAAAGACGAGAATATCTCTCTCATCTTACTCTTCACTTTTCATTTTGTTACTTTTCACAAGTTTTTCTCAAAACAACATGTTAGTTTCTTTTCGATGCTCTTTTTGTTTCGACAAAAAGGGGGAGAAGAGAGTAAAAACTCCAATTCAAATTTTTACGAATTGTATTTTCTTTTTAAAATAATCTTATATTTTGTCATCAACAAAAATGGGGAGATTGTTAATACAAATAAGTCATAAAAACGTTTATTTATATTTTACGATCTTCTAATGTTTTGTCGATAACAAACGTAAAATCATTTTAATGAAACAAATAAAATACATAAAAGGTTTAAGCCAATAGTTTACTAACACACTTTTACTAAACATACTAAAACTATATCAAAACATGTTTAGTAGATAAGTTATATAAAACCAAAGACATTTTTATATAAACACTAACAAGTAATATTGTTTACATCTTATAGAAATGCATATGTATAACAACTAGTGTTTACATAATATAGAAATATTTTGTATATATTGTAATGGGTAAAGTAATGAGTAAAAACCAAAGTCCATGACCCATGAACCATAACCCATGATCCATTGAATAGGTACAATGAATGTTGTTGGGTAAAAATCATAGTCCATAACCCATAACCATAGAGCATGATCCATAACCCATGACCCATTGCATGACATCATGCATGAAGTCATGTTGGGTATTATCCATGATCCATGACCCAAAGTCCTTGACCCATGACCCAAGATCCAAAACCCAATGACTAGGTACATTGCATCTTGTTGGGTATCCATCCATAATCCATTACTGTGACAACTCGCAATTTCAGGTCATTTCTCAAGTTTCACAATTTCATCATTTATCGTAAACTAGGTTTGCGTGTTCCAAATTCGCGTAACCTTAAAGGTTTAGCGGCGAATTCATGATCATATCATCAAGAACATTTCATATGGACTAAGTTTAGTCTACATTTCATTAGCATCATTTGCATTATGATAGTTCATTCATGATTTTGCATTTCACATTAAACGCGTAAATTTTATATTAAATAAACGCTATCGCGTAAGTTATTATTTTGAACATTTAATCCGATACTTCCAAAAATTATCCCGACACATTTTTATACTTACATTAAGTTCATAAAAATAATATTATGAGTTTACCAGTTGTTTTAAATTTATTTTGTATATAAATTGTTAAATTTATATTGTTACTGACAGTTTCTTAAAATCTACACGATAATTATTATATCACTCAAATTTTACAAGAAATGTATTTTACAATTTTATGATCTCAATATACTTTACTTTGATCTATTAAAAATTACTTTTAGCTAAAACTACTTTAAATACACTAATGTGTATACAATTCTACAAGTACCTTTACTTAAGTTATTTAGCTTACACTTTTTACATTACATATATATACAATAAAAGAAGAAAAAAATAATAATTGTGAAACATCCCCCCCTAAAATCCGGCCAAGGGGGAGGAGTTAGTCAAAATGGGTAGATTTTCTTACATATACATATCCACACTCAATCTTACTTTTCATTCATTTCATTCACCATCAAATAATTGAAAGTGCAAGCCAAGATATTTTTTTCTCTCTTCCTTCTTCCTTCTAAAAACCGGCCAAGCATAAAGTGTAAGAAGAGATCATCAAAGTTTTTCCAAGATCAAGTATAAACACTCTAGTTACACTCTTATTAAAGGTTTTGAAATAAAAACCTAAGGTGTTTAGGTTAATCCTTGTTCTAATCACCTCATCATAGTAGCTTGTAAGCATATCACTTTCATTTTATATCTTTCATTTTCATTTCATATGTATTTCATCATTTTCTTAGCAAGCATGCAAGACTAATGTGTATTTATACCATTTTTACAATGATTTTAAGAGTTTTATATATATATAAGTCACCCTATAATTTATCCCTTGTTATATATTGGTCTTGATGATGTTTAGGAACCCATGACACCCTAAGAAGGTGTATGGTAGGATTAGAATAGATTTGGAGTTGTTTTGAAGGGATTGGAATAGGTTTAGTACGAGAAAAACTATTTTCGACAAGTAACAAAAGTGGTCTGATCTTGTTTTATTTTTCTGGAAAATCCGACAGTAGACATGAGTTTTTGGCCTAGATATTTAGAAAATATACTTTAAAACGAATCCGTGGCCGCTTGAACGGATTAAAACGGAGTTATAACGAAGAAGTTATGAATTTTCAAGTTTGACGACGAAATATATATTTTCAAATTTCAAAGAACCTATTTTAGTTTTGTACGAGTCAAAAGCGAGTCCTAAGCTTTACAAATTATTTCGACTTATCAAAAATATATTAGTATACTTTGATACGAAGCTAAGGACGTATAATACGTGAAAACGGATTTGAAACGACTAAGATATACACGTTTTCATAAAATTGTCGTAACTATTATTTTTAGAAAACTATAATATTTTTACGAGACAAGTGTTACGGTAACTAAAACGACCATGTTGAAGGCTATTTTAACTATGACGTAGAACTTTTTGTAACGAGATGTCTTCTAATAAAATTAAGATCACCAAGCATATTTTCCAAAACGACTAACCGTTTGTATAGCGGAGTTGTAATAAATTATTTACGGTTGCTTAAACTTTGCCGAAACTCACTTTTAAACAACATTTTGGACAAAATCACCATAATTAATCTCTATTATCTTTATGTTCGAGACCTCTATGACGAAAACTCATGTACTAAAACTTCTAAATTTTGATACAAGCTTTCCAAAACCGTCGAGTTCGTTTCCTAACGTTCGACGTACACCATTTTACGACTAGTTTTTCGAAGCCATTTTTGTCACTTTCATAAAATTTCCAACGACATTATTTTACGACGAAAAGTGATAATTTCACAATAAATCATTAAGAAACTATTGTAGGATGACATTTTGACGTAAATACTTGTAAAGTAATTTAAGAATGGTCAAGACGTCAAAAGAGTATTTTTCGACGATAAGTATTAATTTCAAAACTCACAAATGGTATAAATAACATACGAAATGCATGCATAACATTACATCATAACTCATTACGTATCATAACATTCATAATAGGTCAAGGTTAAAGTATCACACTACATCTCGGTGTACTCACTTTTGTCATCGCCTCATTTTACCAAGTGAGTCATAGCCCCTACTCTTTTAATTGTTTTATTAAACTCTTTGGGGGAGATACATGCTCAACTATTTTCATGACATTCATGACTATTTGCAAACTATATGTTTATCTGAACTAAATGTTTAGTCATACGAAGTAACAGTTTTGCCATGCTTAGAATTGTCTTAGTATTATCATTGAGCTAATGGTCTTGGTATATTCATTGAGCTAATGGTCTTGGTATATTCATTGAGCTAATGGTCTTGGTATAATCGGTGAACTAATGGTCTTGGTAGAATCATTGAACTAATGGTCTTGGTACAATCTGAACTAATGGTCATGGAACAATTTGAAACCGTATTTAATTATGTGTTATATTAAGTAACGGTGGATACATTAAGTTATGCACTATTTTGTGAATTCATTTGACATCATGCGCTTGAACATAAACTATATCACTTTTTGGCAATGGGTTGTGAATACACAGGTTGCAAGTTTTGTATGGGCGGAACTTGGAACTGAGTGGATTTACAATGCCTTTGCTGCATGAACATTCTCTAAAGGCTTTACATTTCAACACAAACCCTATGAACTCACTCAACCTTTGTGTTGACACTTTTTAGCATGTTTTATCTCAGGTATCTAAGGTATTCACTTCATGGCATGCATTTGGACACATCATAGAGTCGCGGTGACGACGCGTCTCACTTGGGTTTTATGAACTTTAGAACATCGTTTGGCTTGTAACAAAATTATTTCCGCACAAGTTGATTTTCATTTGGGACCTATACTTTGTAAACTCTGATTGTTTTATTAAATCAAACGATGTGTTTCCAAACGACACTTTAGGTCGTTCAATATATCTCAGAATCGTGATGCTATGACGATCAATCCCAGAATTCCATTCCGCAAGAAAGTAATTTGGGGTGTGACAATTACCCATAACCCATGGTTCATAACCCATAACCCATAACCCGGTTTGCATCCCGAAATCCGGACTAAACTGATCCAGTATTCGGATCCCTGGTTTTGCACTAGCCTGATCCTTCTGGGCAGGGATCCGTGGGAACCGTGGGATAGTAGACGAGTTTTATCTATAAATAGTGAGCCATTTCTCTCTTGCTCATTACCACTTCACATATATTTTCTCCCAGTATTCTAATATCTCTAACCTCTGATCCAAAGGATCATTCCATGTGGTTTTATGTTTGTGTGATTCTCTAGGTTCCTCTTAAAGGCGATATCACCACCTCTTGAAGACGTGCAAGCTTAAGTCATGAGTTGCTAAGCTTTTTCATCATCAAGACCACTCAAGTGCATCTCGTTGATAGTTCTTTCCTCCCTCCATAGAAGCGCTGTGTTGAAGGCATTAGTAAAAGTTGTCGAAGGGTCATGTTGAAGGCATTTATGAAAGGTGCCAAAGGTGTACAATCGATATGGTGCATAGATGTACAAGTTAGATAGTTTAGGTTAAAGGATGTTGATGTCCTTCTAGTATTGTAACAAGGAGTGTGTCTCCTTTGGGTAGTTGTGTAGTGGTGTTGTGTTGGGTAGTGGTTCCTCCTTTGTAATGGAACTCGGTATCTAGCCTTGTACCGGATAAAGTGTAGGCAACGTTGTGATAGGTTTGTTTCTACCTCGTGGAAGAACTCGGTGTCTAGCCTTGTACCGGATAAAGATTAGGCGACGTTGTGAAGGCTTCTCTGCCACATTAAGGAGCTTGTGTTGTGTAGTGCTTACGAATTCTCGAGTGGGGTACTCGGGGAGTGGAGTAGGGCAAGAAAGGTGACCTTGTAGCCGAACCACTATAAATACTCTTGTCGTGGTTTTGTGTTCCTTACTCTTTATCTTTTGCATTACTTACTTATATGTTTATTTATCATTATCCAATACACATACCAAATAGATTGACATAAGTCGATCTAAATATATTAAAATAAAGTTTTAATCGGTAAAACTATTCAACCCCTCTTCTAGTTTTCCACATTTAGTTTATGGTAAAGAATCAAATCTCTCTCATATTAAGTGTTATGAATGTTTGTGTTACTCCACTGTTATAAATGGTCATGATAAGTTGGGTAGTAGGTCTGAAAAATGTTCTTATTGGTTTCTATGGTGTAAAAAAGGCATACAAGTTATACAGTCTTAAAAATAGAAAGGTTTTTTTATTCAAGAGATATTAGGTTTTATGAAACCGTGTTTCGTTTTAAAATAAAAAATTATTTTAAATCTGAAAGAAGTTGTTTAATTCAAAATGATTCTAGAGTATACTTTCGAAATTTCATTGTTTAAAACAAAAATAATCAAATACTTGAAAGTGCCTATGATGAAGAGGGGGTAATCTTTCTGGTGATGGTAGTGTTGTGACCCTTGATGGATAAACACATCCAACTAAGGAATGGGTCACAACTGCAACCCAAGTAAGTGAAAGAATACCCTCTGAGGGCATTTTTTCAGAGACAAATTTAGTCTCAAGGTCAAGCTTCTGGTTCAGGGTATGGTTCTCAAAGGGAGGGTGTTTCACAAACAGAGCTGACGAGGTCAACCGGGTCTAGTAATCATCCTTATAAATTGATTGATTTGTAGTTGAAATTGGTATTTAAATATGGTCTTGAAAGGCATGTCAATTACTTAAAGTTGTCTGCTATTAATTATTTTCTTGCTACAACTCTTAATAAGTATTTTGAACCTAGCTCTTATAATGAAGCTTCCAAAAATGTTAACTGGATACAAGCTATGAATCAAGAAATTGAGGATTTACATAGAAATAATACTTGGGTCTTGTCTTATTTACCTGAAGGTAGAAAAACTATAGGACGTAAATGAATTTAAAAGTTAAAGTATAAATCTAGTGGAGAAATTGATAGGTATAAGGCTAGATTCATAGATAAAGGTTATAGTTAGAGAGAAGGTGTATATTATGAGAAAACCTTTAGTGTTGTTTTGAAAATGGTTATTGTGAGGTGTTTAATTCTTGTTGATGTTTATAACAGTTGGCTTTTGTATTAGTTAGATGTTAATAATGCTTTTATGTATGGTGATTTAATTGAGAATGTTTATAAGGATTTACCTCCTGGTTTTATGATAAAAATGAGTGTGTAAAGTGGTTAAGTCTTTGTATGGTTTAAAACAAACTCAAAGATAGTGGAATGAAAAACTTACCATTGCTCTTTTGGAAAATAGGTTTTGTTCAATGTGAACATGATTATTCTTTGTATACAAAGAGTGAAAGTGGTTTGTTTATGGTTTTACTTGTTTATGTTGATGGCATTGTCATCACTGGCAATGATGTTAAGGATATTGACAAGTTAAAAAAGTTTTTAAGTTCAAATTTTATGATAAGAGATCTTGGCCTGTTTTGAAATATCATATGGGAATAGAAATCCTTGAAAATGAAAAAGGTATTTGTCTTTCACAAAGGAAGTATTGTTTAGAACTTCTTTGTGAGTAGTGTCTATTGGCTTGTAAGCCTTCTTCTACTCATCTTCAACAGAATGTTGTTCTAAATCATTTTAAAAATGAGTCTAATAAAATGTTGATAAATAAGTTTGAGTATCAGAAGTTAGAAGAAAAACTTATTTATCTGTCTATAACCAAACCAAATATAGCTTATGCAGTTCACTGCTTAAGTTAGTATATGCACTCTTCTCAATAATTTCATTTTAAAGCTTCTTTAAGAGTCTTAAGGTATTTGATACAAGCTCCAGGCACTAGAATTCAGTTTGATAAGGGCAACAAGTTAAGTTTGTATACTTTTTCAGATGCAGATTGGGCTAAGTGTCCTATCATTAAAAAATCAGTGTCTAGATTCTGTGTTTACTTTTTTAATAATGTTATATCCTGGAAGAGTAAAATAAAGCAACCTTTTCTAAGTCTTTAGCAGAAGCTGAGTACAGATGCATGGCATCTGAAGCATGTGAGATAGATTACAACTATTCTGAAAGACCTAAAAGTAGAGGGCTTGTTTCTTGTGAGTTTATTTTGTGATATCAACTAAACAATTCAAATTGCTGCAAATCCAGGTTTTTATGAAAAAACTAAGCACTTTGAGATTGATGTGCATCTAGTAAAAGAAAAGGTTGCTCTGGCGTTATGAAAACTATAAAAATTGCATGTAAATCAAGTTGCAATATTATTACTAAAGGGTTGAGTAATGCTTAAAATTTTTTATTTTGTAAGCACCTAAATTTGGTTGATATTTTCAAAGTATGAGTTTGAGAACGGGAGTCGAAAGTATGGTTAGTATAACGCAAACTTATATGCTACGAAATACAAGGATCTAAACTGTAATTATTTCTAACTTTGTAACTTTTGTGCTTGTTTATTATTGTTTAATTCTACATGGTCTAAAGTGTAAGCGAGGAGATTATAAAAGCCTCGTTAGCCCAACTCTAGGGTTCACTTTTCGTCTTTTATCTTTGTTATGTCACTGTGTGTATATTCATTATATCTGTTAGTGCAAATATAAAAATATTTAAACTAAATGATCTCTTATGTTTTAATAATGTAAAATATGTAACTTGTAATATATATCATAAAATGCGTAAGTTACTCGTAAATTCTTCAACACTTCTCGCATATTCGACGTCTCAAGTCTTCTATTGCTTCAACACAAGTTTGAATATGTTTTTTAAGATGTATTATGATAAAACCATTTAACAAACCATTGAAAATATTTAAAATTTAGTTTAGAGTCATTAAATCGTTTATCTAAACTAGTGTCTCATAACACATTTTATAAATGTCCAATTAATTTTTTTTAGTTATACACGCATTGTAAAAGTATTAAAGGCTAAACATGTTTAATCTATTTGTAGATTAGATTCAAATTTGAGTTAACCTAGTTTACATAAACCTCCCACTAAGGGGAAAGCATATATGGTTTTGAGTAATAGACTAAATCACTTTGTTTTTTGAATAATTAAACTTCCATACACACTTACAATTCAAATATTATTTGTTAGTCAAAAACACACCTTAGGAGCCTATTAAACAAGTGAAAATTTGTGGAAAGAATGAAAACATGTGACTAAACCAACTTCAAAACGGCTATAAATATCCCACGGATCCTTTATGGTGGACAGATCCTATCAGGATTCGTGGATACGTCGATGATTATGACCAGTTTACTTTGCCTATTTAAACACACTTTTAGAAACCATTTAAACCAAGCATTTGTAATGTAACAAAGGACATTCTCAAGTCTTCAAAACCCTTACTAACCCTTGATCATAATGGTTCTAACTTTTATTTTTTAGAAGCATATTATTACACGAAGATCCATGAAAACAAGCTTAGAGTTCTTGTCATTTTCATCCATTGATAGCAAATTAGCATATGAAGATCAACAAAAACAGTATTAGAGCCCTTGTGATTTTTATCCATTTAAATCTTCTTATCATGTGAAGATCAACCATATCAAGCACATAGTTCTTGATGTCTAGATTAGTTATGCATATCTATTAGACAACCATATCTTGTATTACCATTATACATTACCTTGTATCACCAGCATACAACATCTTGTATCACCAATCATATTTCAAACTAAAGGTTAGATATGTGTGTGTTTAGGCCTTAAAACACAAGAGTTATAGGTTTGGTGTTTTTAGGCCTTAAAACACATGGGTAATATGTTTGTTGTGTTTGGCCTATAAAACACAACGAATTTGGTTGTACCCGAAGAAGAACTTGATATCTAGCTTAGTATCGTTAAACTTGTAAGCGTCGTTGTAAAGTTTTCTCCGCTAAGAAAGGAGATTGTTGAATTAGTAGAGGAACTCTCAAGTAAGAAACTCGATGAGTGGAGTAGGGCGAAGAGGAGCTTCATGCTGAACCACTATAAATCATCATGTTAGGTTGATTTCTCTTTTATTTATTGTCTTGTGTTTATATTTGCATTGTGCTGATGTATTCTCTTATAATCTCCTTATTATTATTGTTATAGAATTATTATTGTCACCTATCATATTGCATCACATTTGATCAGTTATTTAATACACAAAATTAAAGTTTTTCAAAGAGAACGTATCCACCCCCTCTACGTTTCCACACTGTCATCTGTTTCTCATAGTCGTGATCATCTTGATCATGGTCGTATAGTCTTTAGTGTTTGTAGTGTGTTGATTGTATTCTCTCAATTGCATCCGTTTGGGGAAAACTATTTTCTTTGTATTGTTGATTGCATCCATTTGAGGACAGTCATTATGATATAGTTTTAGTGAATGATAAGAAGCAGTTGGTTGAGTGAAGATTTGTGTTGTTATTTTTAATATCTTTGTTTTTACAAACATCATTATTTGTTAGAGTATAGCCAAATTTGGTTGAAAACAAATATAGAGTATGTTACAAAACACCTAAAGATAATTTGATTTACCAGCACCCAGTAGTTTCTGTAATTCATAATAATGATTTATTTAGTGTTATTATAAATATTGTTAAATTTCATAATGATTTTACGTTGGCTCGACATGTACACATTATCAGGTAAGATGGTGTCTAATGTTCTGACCGACTAATTCACGAGATTTATCTTATTGTCACAAAAAACTTAAACCGGATAACTAAATTCTTTCCTTCTTTTATATTTGGTTGCAACATAAATATTTCGATTTTCGAACTAAACTGGTTTTAGCCAAGGTTCTAGTTTACTGGTCAACACACGCCTTAAGAGCTTTTTAAGCAAGGTGTGACTAAAAAACATAAAATATTTATAGTTTATATATTATATCTCATTTCATATATATCGATACAAAAGTGTTATATGTTAATACAATAAGTACAACAACTCTTCTAATGTTTATAACAAACGTAAAATCATTTTAACGAAACAAATAAAATGGGGTTTGAGCCAATAGTTTACTAACATAACGTTTTCACATAAAACACTATGTATTTTATGATTGGGTACATATTGGGTAAATATATACATAACTAATATGTATTAAATGTATATTGAAACTTATTTTGACCCATTGACCAAATACATTGAATGTAGTAGGGTATAACCCAAAGCCCATGACCCATACCCATGGAGCATGACCCATAACCCATTGCATGACATCATGCATAAGTCATATATGGATTTTATCTATGACCCATGGTTTTAACCTATGACCCATGGACTAGATGCATTGCATCTTTTAGATACATTGTATCTACTTAGATACCTATGGTCGAAAGTCTAGGACTCATGACCCATAAACCATGACCCATGACCCAAAACCCATGGGCAAAGAGGAGTGTCCCACGGATCCCTAGTAATACATTGGACGGATCCCTCAAGTGAGGGATCCGTGGGATCCGTTGAACAGTAGCTAAATTTCTTCTATAAATAGTGAGCCATTTCTTCATTTTGGGTTGCAGCTCCCACACATACTTTCCCCAAGTATTGTAACCTTCTAACCTCAGATCCTAAGGATCTCTCTATGTAGTTTGTCTTTTGTTTTTGTGTGATTCTCTAGGTTCCTCTTAAAGGCGAGATCACCACCTCTTGAAGTCGAGCAAGCTCAAGTCCATGAGTTGCCATACTTTGTCATCATCAAGACTACTGAGGTTCTCTTGTTGATAGTTCTTTATTCCTCCATAGAAGTGTTGTGTCAAAGGCATTAGTGAAGGATGCCGAAAGAGTCAAGACGAAAGCATTAGTGAAAGGTGCTTAACGTTCGTGTCAAAGGCATTAGTGAAGAATGCCAATGGAGTCAAGACGAAGGCATTAGTGAAAGGTGCCAAATGTCCGTGTCAAAGGCATTAGTGAAGAATTCCTAGAAGTCAAGTGAAGTGGAATTAGTGAAAAATGCCAAGGTTGCATAATCTATGAGGTGCATTGATATACAAATAGAGATAGGTTGTATCCAAGGATATTGATATCCTTGATGGTGTTGTAATAAGGAGTTGGTCTCCTTTGGGGTTAGGTGTTGTGTAGTGTTGGGTAGTAGTTCCTCCATCGTAATGGAACTCGGTATTTAGCCTAATACCGGATAAAGGGTAGGCGACGTTGTGATAGGTGTGGTTCTACCTTGTGGAAGAACCCGGTGGTTAGCCTAGTACCGGAAAAAGAGTAGGCGACGTTGTGAAGGCTTCTCCGCCATAAGGAGTTGGTGTCGTGTAGTGTTTACGAACTCTCGAGTAGGTGACTCGGGGGTGGAGTAGGGCAAGGAAGGTGTCCTTGTGGCGAACCACTATAAATACTCGTGTCGTGGTTATGTGCTTCTTACTCGTTATCTTTCATTACACATTTATATATCTATCTATCAATGTCCAACATACACATCCAAATAGATTGACATAAGTCGATCTAAATATTTTAAAACAAAGTTTTAATCGGTAAAACTATTCAACCCCCCCCCTTCTAGTTTTCCACAATTGGCATCAGAGCTTCGTTACCAAGTTTCTTAGAGTATGTTGTACTTTAAAAGCTTGATACGATCCGTGTATGTTTGAAAACTACAAAGAAGGATTTTTCTTTAAGATCATGTTTTAAAAATCATCATATTATTTAATGTTGGACAATGATAGAACGTTCTAATATTTTCCTTGTTAAGAATTCTCCATATTTGGATTTGGGCATACTAAGAAGATCATGAAGAAATTCTCTAAATACTTCTTTTCGTGAAAAGAATATTTAGCAAAGAATTTCCCATACATGGATTTGGGCATTCTAAGAAGATCATAAAGAATTTCTCAAAATACTTCTTTTCTTAAAAAGAATATTTAGCAAAGGTATGATCTTTAATAAATTACAAATTTTTTGTTTGTTTTATTATATCTTTTTCTCGTTCATGATTAAAGTTTTAGTAGTATATTTACACTCTCTTAATAATCACTAAAGTAGTTATCTATATTGAACTCATCATCAAGAATAGTATTCTTCGTTGATTTGTATAGACAATACTACAAACTAGTAATAATGATATCTCGGCTATTCGAGAGCCTTGATCATTACTCCTCACAAAAGGATTATTGACATTTCATCTATGTCAATAAATATCCATGTGAAATTTCTTACATTATAATAAAATGGGATTTTATCATAATTTTTGAAAAACTTCCCAAAGAATTATGATTTATTCATAAAAAGGAAACATCGTCAAATAGGAGTAGTATAAACCGTCAAAACCCCAAACCATAAGTTATAGAGCTTAAACATCGACCCTAGGCAATTTAGAACTCCCAAACCAAAATTATCAAGGAATACTTAAGCTAAATTTTTGCTGTTATGCCGGATCCCTGCAGTTGAACTAGCCGGATCGCTCATGCAAGGGATCCGTGCAACAGAAGACAACATAAGTTAGAAATGATCACTGTGGAAGTTCCACTATCACTTTCCCCTATCAAAGACTCACGAACAAAAACCTAGTTACTGTTCACAGGAGCAAATTGATCATTTCCTTCAAGCAAAACAATCTCTTGTGTAAGTATAATCTTCACTACATTGTTATTTCTATTCCTTGATTCCTAGGATTACAATTTTCATCTTTAGAAGTTGGGTTCAAATGGGTTTGTCATAATTTGTTACCACATTAGTTTCTAAGATAATCTAAATCAAAGAATTAACATTGTTAATACAAATTAAACTCATTCCTTGAATTCAATGAAGATGTTTTGAGCAAAATTGTGATCAAACCCTTTAGGCTACTATTCACAATTAACACCACATTGTGGCTTTGTTGTATAGGAACAATCATGCCTAGTAACCGCCAACAAGATTATCATGATACCGTCCACTACATCACAATGTATCATCGAAAGGATGGTCTTAGCCCGGAGGATAGGAAAGCTTTCAAGTTGCTTGAAAAGAGGCTTTTTCATGAAGGCCATGTGGTAGAACCATCATTCCTTGCTAACACCAACATCCGATAAGTCTTTGAAGGAATTGGCTTTGATTGTCTTTTGGACATAAACGAGCAAATTTGTCCGGTGTTCGTGCTTGAATTTTACAAGACAATGAGAATCGTTAGGAATGATAACGGGACCATCTCAATAGCCTTCATCATAAATGAGCATGAGTACACCCTCTCTCTTGTTGAATTTGGAAGAATACTCCGTGTCCCATATCAAGGAGTTTGCATGTATTCCAATGAATGGTCTTTGGCGGAGCTACACGACATGGTAGATCATCATGAAGTCTACTGCATAAGAATCCCGGAAGCGACCACGGTAAGGGATACCGTATTCATGGAAAGGGCATCTTCATCGAGGGTCACAAGAAATTCCAAAGTGATCTATAGGGATCCATTTCAAATGGATCTTTCCGAAATGTTCCCATTGTACAAGAAATGGGAAGTCATAGTAAGGGAGAATGTGCTTTACTTGGGAGGCAACAAGGATCATCCCAATGCATGCTTGAGCTTCATGATTTATTGTCTTGTGACCGACACTCGCTTCAACCTACCATACTACATGGTAAAGAGAATGGTGAGTGTGAAATGCATGGACAAGATGGTACTCCCTTATGCAATGCTCCTATCCCGTCTAGCAAACTTCATCTTTGCTTTAGAGCCTTCTCCGTATTCCTTTGACCATAGCTTTTGCAACAAAGTCATGGTGCCGTTATCCGAGGGAAAGACTACAAGGTTCATGGTGGATGGCAAGAGACCTCACCCACCAACGGATTCATCGGATGAGCGGGAAAGACAAAGAGAAGGAGAAGGAAGTAGCAACCCCCTTGGCAACACCGATCTCGACCCTTTAGATTACATCAATCAATTGTCGGATATTCCAAGCCCATCACAAGAGTGGCAACAAACTAAAGGGATCTTCAAGTGTTTCGCTAACTTCTTGAAGAAAAAGAAGTAGAGATGGTGGGATGAAGAGTGAAGGGGATGAAGATGAGGATGAAGACGGGAGTGTAATGGAAGGAGATGGGGATGGAAGGTAAGGTCATAGGACCTTAATTTGTGAAAACAATTTAAAACAATGGCAACATCTTAACAATACTTATGTAGAGTAGGAAGTAGTGTGTAGGAATTGCCATGATTTGGCATTGAACACCTTAACTTAGGAACGAGTAAGATGAGATTTTACGACATCTTGAATTCATTCAAGTAGTCGTCGCCACTCATCTTTAGTTACATTTTAGTTCCCCCACACTTGCTATGCGTTATACTTGTTGTGTGTTTGCATTTAATCATTGTAGAAATGACTAGGATAAGCATTTGCTAAGAAGTGCAAATATTGCACAAATGTTGAGAGGCTTCTGGTCTGCAGTATCCGGATCCTAGAGCTATCACTAGCCGGATCCCTCCAATGAGGGAACCGTGGGATCCGGGCAAACAGACACTTGATACTAATCATGTTTCATCAAACATGTCCTCTTGATCACATCACTCTAACCAAACATGACTCTTTGAGACTACTTAAGTCTTCCTTAAGCTCAGTAGGTCTCACACTCACTCGTGGCTAATTTAGGATCAAATTCAAAGTGTTTTTGAATTATCAATTCATCAAAACTCACCATATTTCTGCTCCAATGCTCACATTTCTCCTCACATCTCAAAACACTTAGTTTGATATTTCTATCAATTTTAGCAAATTGATTTTAGTCACTCATACCTTAAAATAGTCTTAAAACTAGTTTTCCATTTTTCTTTATTTTTTAAGAATTTTTCAAATTTCTCTTAAGTCATCATCTGATCTCTAGGATAAATTGCCACCATTTGTCATTTTCAAATCAAATGGTATCTTCCTCAAACACTTAGTTACACTCTCATAAGTCCACTTTCTTACCCAAAACCATCATTAAGTATCCTCACTCTTTGTGGTTGGACACTTAAGTCACCTATCACTTAAGACATCTAAGGAAAGTCAAAAACTCAAGATATATAGACCTTAGACACTACAAGAGCATAATCACTTCACCATATTTACATCGACAGACGGATCCACGGTTTATAACCGACGGATCCCTAGTGAGAGGATCCATGGGATCCGTGTCTGAAAAGCTTCTAATCAGTTTTTCTTTCAAATTTAAACCATCTTTGGTAAACTAAACACTTTTAGTTACCATTTAATGACTCCCTAGAGCTGAACAACATCATAAGTTGACCTTGGTGCATGCCTAATTCCCTTAGTGGTCATGAATTTAATTCCTTAATTCAAATTCACCCTTTATAAATCAAACACTCTTGAGAGGTTAAGTCATCACTCTTACCACATTCCTAAAAATCAGTAGTTAGAGACTTCAATTGCATCCTCACCATCACTATGACTAAAGCACCTAGAAACAACTCTTCAACCAAAGGTTCATCCTAAAGGAATGGTCATATGGTTCATGAGATTTCATCCACCGAATCATCACCCGTAAGAGATAATAGTGCTAGAATCCCACCTCAACAAACCCAATCAATAATTGCCAAGAGAACAGAATTAGCATTAGACCTTTTGAGTTAAAAAAGGGTTCATCAAGATCTAAACCAAACATACCTAGTTCTAGTAAAACGCCTAAGCCTTCATTCCTAGAGCATAGACTACACTCCTTCACCGAGCCTCTCTCTCATCCAAATCTCTATTCATTAGAGCACTCATCACCGAGAACTTCCCACTCACCAACCTTCTCGTTAAATAGGGAACCACCTACATCACCAACTAGTCCACCGTTGGAAACCAGGAACCACCAAGGACTTGATCATATGGAGGAATTTCCATTACCACCACCTTCGTTCTTAGTAGAACCTCATCCTACATTGCTCAATGTACCCCCACCATCATTTGTAGAGCCTCCTCAAAACATCCAATCTCCTCCGGTTCCTAATCAAGACAATAATTGCTCTAATTGTCTAATCACCCAAGGACTTGTTCAAGAAGTACGAAATGAGTTGCATTTCATGTTTAATCATCTTCTTGAAAGATTGGACCAAATCAACAAGTCTACTCATCCTTAGACTCAAGCACATTGATGCTTTTTAAGTTCTTGGTTACTTATTAGTATTAGTAGAAAATGTATTACATGGCTAAATCATTCTCTTAGTTTTAGAGATTTATATATCATTTCGTAGTTTTATTGAATGAAGTTACATGTTTTATGCCATGTTATTTTGAGTATATGTTTGTTGCTTGAATACAAATCTCACTTTGATGTTAACATGATTTGTTACATCACCATTGCTGGATTCTGTTTTCAGACAGATGGATCCCTGAGTTTTGACTAGACGGATCCCTCTAAGGAGGGCAACCGTGGGAACCGTGCAATCCGTCTTATTTGCAAAATTATGACACCTGTTTTCTACTAACTTGAGTCTTATTTGCAGGAAATTATGCATTATATACTTGTTTTCTAACCTTTGTTTTGTAGATTTTCAAAATACACATGAAGACTTTTTGACACCCTAAGCTAGGGGGAGCTTTGTGTCAAAACAATACATTGCAAAACCATTTGCAATATAATCCTCATTTGGATTACATCTCATGACGTCCCTTTGCAAAGTTGCAATCATCATGGGGGAGCATTATCGTCACAAAGACGAAACCATTTGCAAACATAATTGCAATGCATTAGCTTAGTAGTTTTTCTTACCTGACGCCCTCACAAAGGGATGGACTCGTCAAGGGGAGTTAAGACGAGAACTCTTCCCGTCATTTGCTCTCTATATTTTCTTTTCTTATTACATGTTTTTCTTAAAAACAATGTGTTAGTTTCTTTTCGACGCTCTTTTTGTTTCGACAAAAAGGGGGAGAAGAGAGTAAAAACTCCAATTCAAACTTTTACGAATTTTAGTTTTTCCTTAAAATAATTTTATGTTTTGTCATCAACAAAAATGGGAGATTGTTAATACAAATAAGCCGTAAAAACGTTTATTTATATTTTACGATCTTCTAATGTTTTGTCGATAACAAACGTAAAATCATTTTAACGAAACAAATAAAATACGTAAATGGTTTGAGCCAATAGTTTACTAACACACTTACGTTTTCACATAAAACACTAAACAAGTAAAAGTGGTTTTATGATTTAGTACAACAACTAGTGTTTACATATTGGGTAAATATATACATAACTAATATGTATTACAATGGGTAATATAAATGGGTAGAAACTTAAGTATTTGACCCATTGACCAAATACATTGAATGTAGTAGGGTATAACCCAAAGTCCATGACCCATACCCATGGAGCATGACCCATAACCCATTGCATGACATCATGCATAAGTCATATATGGATATTATCCATGACCCATGGTTTTAACCCATGACCCATGGACTAGATGCATTGCATCTTGTAGATACATTGTATCTATTTGGATACCCATGGTCCAAAGTCTAGGACCCACGACCCATAACCCATGACCCATGACCCAAAACCCATGGGCAAGGGGAGCGTCCCACGGATCCCAGATAATACATTGGACGGATCCTCAAGTGAGGATCCGTGGGATCCGTGGAACAAGAGCTAAATTTCTTCTATAAATAGTGAGCCATTTCTTCATTTTGGGTTGCCACTCCCACACATACTTTCCCCAAGTATTGTAACCTTCTAACCTCGGATCCTAAGGATCTCTATGTAGTTTGTCTTTTGTTTTTGTGTGATTCTCTAGGTTCCTCTTAAAGGAGAGATCACCACCTCTTGAAGTCGAGCAAGCTCAAGTCCATGAGTTGCCATACTTCGTCATCATCAAGACTACTGAGGTTCTCTTGTTGATAGTTCTTTATTCCTCCATAGAGGTGTTGTGTCAAAGGCATTAGTGAAGGATGCCGAAAGAGTCAAGACGAAAGCATTAGTGAAAGGTGCTTAACGTTCGTGTCAAAGGCATTAGTGAAGAATGCCAATGGAGTCTAGACAAAGGTATTAGTGAAAGGTGCCAAACGTCCGTGTCAAAGACATTAGTGAAGATGCCTAGATGTCAATTCAAGTGGCATTAATGAAAGATGCCAAGGTTGTATAATCAATGAGGTGCATTGATATACAAATAGAGATAGGTTGTATCCAAGGATATTGATATCCTTGATGGTGTTGTAATAAGGAGTTGGTCTCCTTTTGGGGTTAGGTGTTGTGTAGTGTTGGGTAGTAGTTCCTCGATCGTAATGGAACTCGGTATTTAGCCTAATACCGGATAAAGGGTAGGCGACGTTGTGATAGGTGTGGTTCTACCTTGTGGAAGAACCCGATGGTTAGCCTAGTACCGGAAAAAGAGTAGGTGACGTTGTGAAGGCTTCTCCGCCATAAGGAGTTGGTGTCGTGTAGTGATTTCGAACTCTCGAGTAGGTGACTCGGAGAGTGGAGTAGGGCAAGGAAGGTGTCCTTGTAGCCGAACCACTATAAATACTCGTGTCGTGGTTATGTGCTTCTTACTCGTTATCTTTCATTACACATTTATATATTTATCTATCAATGTCCAACATACACATCCAAATAGATTGACATAAGTCGATCTAAATAATTTAAAACAAAGTTTTAATCGGTAAAACTATTCAATCACACCCCCTTACTAGTTTTCCACGTATTTTAATCGTTACAACAGAATATCATTGATCATTACGAATGTTATACCAAGGATCGAGATGCTCGTTGAAGCAAGTTCTATTATTAATTGGTACTACCAAATGGACGAGGTTCGGTGAAGTTTTAATCATTTGAAAAAAACTTAACTAAGGCGGTGTGTTATGCTGAAGGTGATCATACAATGAGGGCCTTGTTTGGCGCATGAACCTCATGACGGGGTTGTTTGCTTTGCGCGCGGATGACTCAAAACAAAGGTAGTTCGGTGAAGTCCTTCACTTAACGAGAAAAAAGGAAAAGCTGGTGTGTGTGTGTTTATCATTATTTTTTTGTTTGATTAGATGGTGACCAACACTGCTAAAAAAAATAAAGGTAAATTGATGTATTAAAAAGCTGATGTGTTAAAAAGTTGATCTCGTACCTGAGGTGGATGTGAAGATGAGGTGATTTGGCTTATTAGTTTCAAAGCGACTGTAATTGTGTAGGCCGGGGTCCATGCACACACACTCAAGAAAAAAGAAAAAAAAGGAAAAATAAAAAACAAAAAAAACTCTATTTAATCCCCCATCTACATTTCATAACAACTATCTATTTTCAAGCTCATGATCACCCTCTTCCTTTGCTCGTAACTCTTTCTATATTTGACTCTTTTTTTGCAGGAAATTAAGCAAAAATGGGTTTGGTTTTGATCTTGTTTCTGGGTTTCTTGTCGGTGTTATCATCGGTTAATGGTTACTATATAACTCCATGGAGCAATGCCCATGCCACCTTCTATGGTGGTGGTGATGCCTCAGGAACAATGGGTGCGTACATACTAATTTTCATGCACCTACGTACTGTATAACTTTTTTTTATTCGTGTTTGTTTCAAAACTTTTGTTAGTAAGTAAGCGGAAGGAACCTTTAAAAATTCGTGTTCTCGAGTTTTTGTTGATAGCATAATCAAGAAAAAAGTTTTGATTTATATTCATTTTAGAATTCCTTTTATTTCATGTTAGTAGCTTCTCCTTTAAGTTGTATCCTTCTCGACATCATAAAATCATTTGTCACCCTTTCTTTTTCAAGCAATAATTGAATGAAGACATTAACCGACACATACTGAACTCTTTCAAATTGATAACAATCAAGTATAAAAGGCTAACGGGTTCTTGATTCACTTATTTTCTAGGTGGAGCTTGTGGATATGGAAACTTATACAGCCAAGGGTATGGTACAAACACTGCCGCACTTAGCACACCCTTATTTAACAATGGGTTAAGCTGTGGAGCTTGTTATGAGCTTAAGTGTGTCAATGATCCACAATGGTGCCTTCCTGGTACCATTGTGGTCACAGCCACAAATTTCTGTCCTCCAGGCGGATGGTGCGATAATATTCATTTTGACTTGTCCCAACCGGTTTTTCTTCACATTGCTCAGTACCGAGCTGGAGTAGTACCCGTTGCTTATCGAAGGTATTTCCGGTTAACCATAATCTAGTTTTATCGATATACATTTAGCATAATAACTCATGTATAGGCATGCATACTTCGTATAAGACCATCTTTGTCAAATCCTAAGGGTAAATTTGTCTTTTTATATTCCATTACCGTCATTCACGCATGCTATTGACTTCAACTTTGTTGTTAATGGTAGTTTCGTCATTTTAGAAGTCCAGTAGGATCCTCTAAATTAAATAGATGTTCAGCTTTTATTATTAGATGAAGGTCATTATCAAAGGAAACTTTCATATTGTTCACATACGAGTAGTCTAGTACCATTATCCACGTTGCCATGTACTTTGTTTCACGACTATTGACAAGGGTAATTTCGGCATCAACTCATGCGTGCAGTGGTTTCATTGTACGACATGTACTAGGGAAACTACCTGATTTTGCATCTAATACATGTAATTGGCCCAACAAGCATCAAGTGCGTTTCATCAACCAAAGGTTATTAGTTCAAATCTGATAATAGATGTGTGTATGTGTATACAAAAATAACTCCTCATAACATTTTCTAGTAAAGTTCTATACTAAATCACCATTTCTCACATTAAATTGCTTAATGAAGATCACTAGATGTCTCAAGTTCAAACCTGATTAATAATTCTTGAGGATGTCTAATGAAAGAATCAGAAACGCTCAAGGGATCGGATACCCCAATTAAGGCACGTAGATTTGAGTAAAAAATCAAACCTCCCGAGATACCCTAAACAGATACAATTCATCTACATACCATTTTTTCTAAAGGAAGTAATGAAAAGTTGACCTCGCTTCACACGTTTCTTATCCTGTCTCTAACAAAATACATGTCCAGGGTGTCAAATGACAATTTTGACTTTACTTATTTTAACTCTTAGTGACCATGTTACCCTTGTCCTTGTAGGGTACCATGCAGAAGAAGAGGTGGGATTAGATTCACAGTAAATGGACACTCTTACTTCAACTTGGTCTTGATCACAAACGTAGGGGATGCAGGAGATGTGCGATCCGTCTTCATTAAGGGGTCGAGAACCAAATGGCAACCAATGTCAAGAAACTGGGGGCAAAATTGGCAAAGTAATAGTTACCTTAATGGACAATCTCTATCTTTTAAGGTCACTACAAGTGATGGTAGAAGTGTTGTGTCCTACAATGTGGCTCCTCCAAATTGGTCTTTTGGCCAGACCTACACTGGGGGACAGTTTCGTTAATTAGTAATATATCCAACATTTGTTTCGATGGTATTCAATTCGGACGTAAAATATTTCAAACATTAGTATTAACCTTACAGGTTATGAGTTTAAATCCATGTTTTGGTTTGATTTTCTCGTAAAGAATCAATAGGTCCTAAGGGTGGCGAATTAAATAAATTTAAGAATATGGTGTTCTATAACAAATACGTATACGAGTAACGAGTTCGACGATATAATGTTTGTATTTTATTTGTGTAAGTGGGCATATTGTAAGTCTCCTTTTCTTTGTATGGAACAATTTTAAGATTCATACTCGGTGTAATCATGCAATTATATATATATAACATGCATTTTAAAGATTATCAAGGCATGTGTTTGGGTTTTGTACCTTTTTCTTATGAAATATACCGTTAAATAGTTTTCTAACTATTTGAAGAACAGTTATCTGGATCGGTATGGTTAAAAAAGGTACATACTTTTCTTATATCACCTGATTGTGATTGGAGAATGATCACCAAATAAATTTATACAGAGCTTAATGATTGTCATTGGAGACTGATCACTAAATTAAATAAAGTTACTCAAGTTACAACTATTTAATGCATAATGTATATAGTATTTTTAAATCATGTTTTGAATAAATATGAAATTTCTAATTCTTGAAAGAGTAGAAATAAAAATTGCCCCAAAGAAGATTAAAATAAAATGGCAAAAGCATGAAAACTGTTTATTTGTTAAAAAGTAGTAAAGCATGTACATATAACTACATAGTAGTAAAGCATGTACATAACTACATATGGGCTCAACAAAGCAAAAAGCCAACACTCATAATCCAGTAGCCCATGACATAGGTTGATACTTTGAGTCTTGACTCTTGATTTATAGATTTTCACTTTACTTATAGCACAAATGTTGTGTGATCTTATATAACATGTTATAGAATCGTCATGTTAATCTTTACTTATATAATACAAATATATAGTAACACAGTTTTCATGCTTCAAGTTAAAATTTGAAAAGTAAGAATTTTACTTTTTTTGAAAATTCTAAAAACAAGTTTAACTATACGAGTTTTCAGTTTTTTTATTTTCCATAAAACATTTCTTAAAAAGATGAGATGCTAAACACACCTTTAGATTCTTTATTCCTAACATGATCACTAATCCAATTCAACTAAATAAGTTTTACTTTCTCATCGAGAGTACGTATCCTTCTTTGAAAGCTTCGAGTCGAAGCACACGTATCTATTCCATAATGCCACAAGATCCAAAAGGTAGTTTCGATGACCATGTCCGAACAGGATTGATAAGAGTGTGATCATGTTTGTTGTTTCCTTCCATAAAAGCGTGTAAAATACTATTTTTACGATTGCCATTTTTGTTCTAGTGCTACATTTTTATGTATTAAGGATGAGACACGGCTAACCAACAAAAACATGTTGTATGTGTATTTGTTTCTAAAGATTCTGTCTTTTTCCTTTTGTTATGTATTATTATGTCTCTTCTTCATGTGTTAGTTTTGAGGAAGGGCGTGCACTTGTCTTATGCTGTTTGTTTCTAGTTCAGTTTTGTTACTACAACTTTAGCAAAATTAAAAGTACAATTCCATTACAATATATATTACAAAATCTTATTCACCTACTTTGTTTTTTTTTTATTTATATAACAAGCAGGGAAACTAGAGCTTACTGATGCTCCCTAATTTACAAATTTTTATTCTTAAACAAAACAACATTACTCTCCGACTCCCAGGAAGTCGATAAACTGAGACGATGGTCTCAGAGCGATGGCGTTGGGGAGACCAGCTGATACAACTGCAAAACACACGAATGATAAATTATTTCCATGACTTGTCACTTGTAAGGTCACTTGCTAAATAGTAGGAGCAATAAAGGTATCTTTTAGAACTTAACAAGAAATGCTTTTTAACTAACGGAGTAGGCTTTGGGTTCATACATCCAATTCCAAAGATCTGATTACTTGTTGTAATTTATCTTTTATGCGTTCGGCTGATACATACTTGCGGGATTTGACTGTCATAGTACTCTAGCCAAAGTTTTTTTTTTTTTTTTTTTTTTTTTTTAAAAGGTCAAAAGACCCGGTAAATAATACTTCCATTATTGTCGTAAGACTTATGATCGAGTGATCATATTCTTGTTCATGAAGTAAGTCAATAATCCCATGTTAGATTAACAATGTTATATCATCGTATTCTCGTGTGATTGTTTATTCGCTATTATCATTAATACTATTACTCAACAAACGATAACTTGATGGGTTTTAATTGTTTAATTGATATACCTGAACTTGATGGGTTCATGCATGCGAAACTTGAACTCTCAGTTGATTGCCCAAGAAACGTAATGGTACTACCACTACTACCATTAATACTATCACCTGAAACATGAACACAAAGCCTAGTGACGACATTCTTGTGTCTCCGGGCTGTCAAAACGTGCCACTGATTCTTGATTCTGTTATCGGTTCTTCCAGGAAGAAATCTAGCGATCTTAGACCATTGGTTGCCGTACACTACATGGGCCGCCATCAAAACATCATTTTCTTCTTTACTAAATGCACAGTTCTTTGTTCTTGGGTCGAGTTGATTAACCCATCGCAGTCTGCAACTCTTGCCTGAATTCATGTAGAGTAAGAACTCTTTAACGAATGTATTTAAAACATTTACTTATTAAGTATAGTTGCATTAAAATGTGTAATATTTACATTTTTGCTTTTGTATAACGTACACATGTTTTTCCATGTAACATACACTAAAAACTATATAAAAGAAAAGGTAAAAGACATAAATACTTAACGTATTTACAAAATAGACTCATTATACATATTATATTATACTTTTTTTATTGTCAATATGCTACTTATAATCTGTTTCTTTGTACCTTTCTCTTTTCTTCGATCTTTTTAAAAATATATGACACATAATGACACATATTTGAAAACGTTATATAGAATGTTAAAAAGTGAAAATATGCTACCTTTCAATTCGATTAACTAATTTCGGAGAAGAACTTTACCTGATCTTCCTGGGAGTTGCTCCGATATGAGATTCCAGTTTTTCGGCCCATGAAGAGCAACAAACTCTCTTAACTTAACATCTTCCGATGGCTTCCAATGGCCTTTTAATCGCCGACGTGAACCACCACCTTTTCCGCCTTTTCGACTGTACGCAAAAATATATATATTAAGATCATGTTTTTCATTTTGCTAGCTAGTTTTTCAAAGAAATTCCCGTTTAAAAAATCAGTTCTTTATATACGTTTTTAATTTGCATACCTATTCGGTTTTGGTGCTAGTGAAGTTGAGCTGATTTGGTTGTGTAGATCATCAATAACACCTTCTTGAACACTGTAAGCAAAGTAAAGATGTAAACATTTGGTTATATTGATAAAAAACACAATATAGATTTTGTGAATATTCATGCAAAGTAAAAGCAAATATTACATTGGAGCAAACGAGGGTGTTACCATTGTTGTTCTTGTTGTTGGAACAGTCACTGGCTTCACCTATTAATAGAAAGAAAAAGTGCACACACATCGAGGCTCATCCACCGTGCGACAAACGAGAAGATCGAGAGAGAAAATGGAAGACAATTTTTTACTTTTAGAAAGATACGGAGAAAGTGTATAATTCGTGCAAAAAGTTACGAATATATACACATTTCTCTCTTTTCTGCCTTTTTAGTGGATACACTTGATATTTTAAGCTGTCAAAAAATAAATACCAACTTCATAGTTCATACATCTACCAAACAAATATACTTTAGCGGATATAATTGGTAATTTATTGACGGAAAATGAAGTTAGTAAGCATATATTCTTAAAAATTTGTGTATTTTCATATTTAGCACTTATTAGAGTTAAAGGGCGTATATGTTTAGTGTGACAATTGTTGCAACAAATATTAACATGACCTAACACTTGTTCGATCTCATTTAACTTTATTAGTTTTTATTAAGTAGGGTTTGAGTTATTACTTATTACATTCTCCGGTACTTGGTCTCAAAGTGTAAAGCTAAAAGATGATCACAACTTTTGAGTTAATCTTCCAATTCTATTCGAAAGAAAATTGAAGATGATAGATCCACCGGCCGGCTTTTGGTCTGAGAATTGGCTTAACGGTCGCCATTCATATTCGAGGATGTATCAACTTGAAACAAATTCTAATTGAGTAAATTGCAAAAATCATCCTTGTGGTTTGGTGAAATTGAATGTTTTGTCCGTATGATTCGAAAAGCAGACGCCATCCTTGTAGGGAAACATTGGGTTCTATTTCGTCTATGATCAAAGTAAAATGACTTATTTGCATTGTCTTCTTCCTCTTCTATTTTCCTTTTTCCTTTTATTCTTTTTAACAAAAAATCATCATCTTCAACATCTTATTACCCAAAATGGATCTATACCGAAAGACATCTAGCCATGTCATCTTGGACTCCTAAACACCTAAGAAGTGAACGTTTTGTTTGAAACATAGGTCTTTAATCTAGATATACTCCCGCCTCTTCTTTGTACCACATATATTAATCGATAGCATATTCAGTTATCGTTGGTAGGCTCCATTCGACCAAAGGCAAGCAACTAAAGGTGTTCGAGGTGTTGTGATTTGACGAGAGTTGATTCGTTGGTCCGTTGTTTCCTTCCACTGCACGCACAAGGGTTTGCATCCTCTAAACTCAATTTAAATCCTTCTTTGTTTTCTTGTTTTTCCGTCGTGGGTATGCCAAGAAGGTAATGAATAATATGCTAAAAACCACATAAAATAATAAGTGTCTTAGTCTCATAAAACCATATTGTTTGTGTCGGTCGTTTGAGGTCATGGTTAACGGTTTTGTCGATTTAATGCGTTAAAAGATCCTTTACTAAATCATGAACTAGTAACCTATGTATCAACTGTTTAGCTACGAGTCAGTCACCATGCATGTCACCGATCATTAATAAACTCTTCTATAAATGACCTAAGACCACATTAATATGATCATATAATGAGGCTTTATTATGAGTCATGTTTGCATGCTAAAAGGGTAATCGATCATGTCCCGTGGTGCGTGTGTTAATGCATGAAATCCTAAGAGTAAAACACGTAGAGAACTTACTAGTATTAGAGGATCCATCTTGTTGGGGATGACAATTATTTATCTTTTTCAAATGCTCGAAACCTAGTGCGCAAATTAAACCAGACGAACCCTCGTCGTTGGTAGGCTATGTTTGAAAGTTAGGCACGTAACAATCATCAATATCAACACTTGGATCTTTATCACCTGACGTATTGACTCCCTCTTCCTCCTTTTCTTCTGCCAGGTTTTTAAGAATGTCCTCCAATCCATCTACTGAGTCGTCATGAACAGGATCCACTAGCATTTGCTCATTATTTTCGTCTTCAACAGAAAGTGAATCAAGAGAATTGTCAACAATGTTAATGCTCCAAGTGCCTAATTCATGCACTTGAACCTCGAATGATTCCCCATGAATATCAACATGAACACTTTCCTAGAAGAACTGTTGAGATGTGGTCAGAAATACAAACTCTACCCGTACACATGGCTGTTGATTGTTCAACCTCAAAGAACATAAACTTTCCAAACATACAAGCCACTTTCTTAAAAGCATTTGATCCCTACGCACAGAGTTAAAAGCAACTAACCTCCACCAAAATCAAACGCTCATCAACCTTGAAAGAAGGCGTTACAGTCTTAATCGAGGATGCACTACTCTTCATCCATTCATTAGATTCAAATTCCATGCTTGAATCCACCTTCGTGAACTCAATCCAAATCTACAGTCCACCAACGTGGTAGATTTTTAAGTCTGTGAAACCTTCATTCCTACAAATCTTATACATGCTAGACATAGTGTCCACTTCTTTCAACGTAACCAAAACAACCTTAGAAGAGTCATCAACTCTGATGAAATCATGGTCATTTAAAGAAATAGAATGTACTTTGGCAGACGATGATATTTCACCTTTCCATTTAGTACTATCATGAACAACCGACACAAACGATGGTTTCCTAGAAGAAAGTATTGTGTTATTCGAAGTTGTATTTTTAGGTTTAGTTGCATCAGCTCCATTGACACGTTATGAACATCACTTGCACCAACCCGATAAAAGAAGCTAGATAATACTAAAACCACTCTAAGGCAACTTATTGCACCTACTCCTAACACCTAAACAGCAGATTACAAAGATTAAGCTAACTGCAACTACTTAAGCAAAACAGATTCCTAACCCCCTACTTTAAGCTACTGCAACTGCTTATCCAATAAGCTTAAGTGAAAACCAGAAATGTGGAACTCAAGACCACCCAGCAAGCTGCAAATGGACCAAATATGAGATCCTAACTACTTAAAATAAGCACTGTGCAATTGCTGCAAGTTCTGCATAAAACTGATTTTTGACACCATTTGACTTTTGAAGAACAGTTGCTAGGTTTGACTTTAATGAGATTTGAATGCAAATCAAGGACTGATTAAGATGAAATAAGATGTGATGAAACTTTAGCAAGCTACTTTATCAAATTCTAAACCTATATGCAATGATTAAGGTAACTGGTTTTCAACAGTTATGCATATAGATCAGTCTTACTTTGATTTTGACTTTGAGCAAACTAAGGTGCAATTAAAGACCTTAACTGACTGAGTTATGGCTGAGAAGAACTGAAACAACCAATTAACAATACTGAATCATCTAAATAACAGCAAAATTTAATAATCCAAACACACCTTATTGAAACTGTTTTGAAATTATATGAAGCAAATCTCTAAACTAGACCATTATCAACCTCAATACAGGTTCTAATAACCTAAATATAGCTTAATGATGAGGTTGTGACAGCAAATAATCACTTAATCCTATCTGTCTACTGATGCAAATGATAACAGTACTTATGCAGATATTGATAGAGTTAAACAACAATGAATGAAGTTTAAGCAAAACAACCATTAATCAGACTTACATTATAATGAAAACACAAACTAAATGGAACAGTAAAGAAACATGGAGACTAATTATACCATCACGATTCACTTTATGAAATGGAAATTTAGTACTAACCAAGATCCCGCCACAATGGCATGCACTGAAATGAAATACCACTATCCTAACACTAAGATCAACCCAATTCCAACTGAGAATCAACCCAAATCTTCCACCATATCGGCAATACAGAACAAAGAAACTTGAATTTCTGCCAGTTGACTATTGTTGACTTTGACCCAACATTGCTTAAAACTGATGCATAAGCTTAACCACAGCTATAATAAGCTTGAATATGCTTATTTGAGATGGAAATTGAACTTTTTAAAGTTTGCAAATGAGAATTTGAAACTGAGTTATACAACAGTAAACATGAAAAAACTTGTTATTGATGCTTAAAAGTAGATTACAAAGATAAAGTGACTTGAGTTTCATACAATAAAGCTTAACCTTACATTTTAAAACACTTAATTAAGATAACTAAAAAAAACGACATTCAAAGAAAAAATAAAAACTAACTACTGCCTCCTCACTTCTCCTCTTTCTTCTTTTTATATGCCAATCATCTCCCCACTTGTTTCTGATTTGATCCCACCATCTTTTTAGACCATTGGATGACTTGAAGAGCATTTTGACCATTGATCATTTTTGGCGGGAAATTGTGTTTTGACCTGCTGGGGTTGAGTGAGATGAGGGGTGAGGTAATTAATGTATTCTTGGAGTGTTGTGTTTGGAGTGGGTGGAAAAAATGAGTGGAGGGATGGAGTGTTGCGGTGTTTGCAGAGATTGAGTGTGAGGAAGACAGGAAAAGGCGCAGTAGGTGGGTTTTGACTTTGGTTTGACCGGGGTTTTAATATATTGAAGGGGTTAAAATGAGGGGGTCCAAAGGTAATAAGGCAGGGGTCCAATTGGGCTAATGGCAGGGTCCATTTGGGATTATGAAAGGGTCCAAAGGCTTGTAAAGGGTTTAATAACATAGGGACCTTTTGTGTAATTTCGAAAACAAGGGACCATGGCTGCCTTTTCATCAAAGATGTTCCAAGGGACTAAAAGTGACAAGTTTCAACAATTCAAGGACCAAACTTGACATTTTCAAATTTCCAAGGACCATTTTGCCAATTTTAAACTCGAGGACCAAACTTACGAGGATTTTGTTTCACTTTGGATCCAACAAAAGTAGGTCTCTGAAATCTAGCCACCGTAACATATAAGTGAAAATTTCCAATCCATATGTTGGACAAAGATCAAACAAAATCGTTGTCGTCTTTAATACCCACAAAACGAATAAATCCAAAACGTGTAGCCCCTTTTGAAAGTATATTCACAATAAAAGCATCAACGAAACTTCCGTAAGTTTCACAAACATTCCATAGGCCTCTTGAATCGATCGAATCTGGAAAGCTAGTTGCATAAAATGAGAACGCCACTTTCTCTAAATCGTTATAGAGTGGGTTCCCAATATATTGTGCCACTGAGCACTTATTTTTCTGAAAAATCCATGTCCAGCCATTAGAATCGATATTGTTTGATGATTTTCCCATCACTAGAAGTATTAAAGTTGGATCAAGCTCTAAAAAGAAAGTAATGATCAATCAGCGAAAAAACCAAAACCCTGATACAATCGAAAAAATCCCAATGAATCCTAAGATCTTGGCCAATAACATCACTTGAACAAAGATGACAAAACCACAAGTGATTGATCAAATCTTGAAAGATGACAAAACCACAAGTGATTGATCAAAGCTCTATATCAGGATCGTAGATGTGAGAAACGGTTAGAATTAGATCGATTGATACACGATTAGGTTTAGCATGTTTTCGCCACAGGTTAATATCATCTTTGTTTTATGTTATCTCATCATCTTTGTGTATTACGTACTAACTTATCAAACTACATGATGTTACCATGTTGATCTATTATGTCTACTGTCGTCTTAATTGTATTAAGGATTAAGCAAATTCCCTTGAAACACTCTTGAGTGTAGAATGAAAGTGGTTGTTAAGCATACACAAACCATCCAAGCATTAAACTGCACACCCATGGTTAGATAAACCTTTCTACCATCTAATCAAAACTTTTGAAACCAAATCCTAGTAGAGAAATTGTTTCGGGATTTTCTAACCGATTAGCAATGACTTATGCATCACAAAAAACTACATAATTTTGCTATATTCTCTTACTTCATACTCTTACTTATCTTCGTACGACAAAAAAAACAACATGTGTATTACGTTGATCGTTATCTTTATTTATCTAGATCGTCAGTTTTAGCACGTGCCAAGATCCTCTTAGTTGGAGAATGAGTAAGACTACAAAGTAGGAGTATATATCATTTTTCTGTAGTTATTGATAGATTTTCTACAAATTTTGCGAGGAAAAAATCGTCGCAAATATTTTCTTTTTAACTTCGTATTCCATATAAAGTAACTTAAATTACTCCACTGCCTTATTTTTTGTGTTCTTATTACTATTTATAAGTTCAAGAAAGATTGTCATCTTTCACTAAATAAAAGTTATAAATAACTGTTTTTCCTATTCTACTTTCAGTCAATTATTTTTAAATTTTCGAAAACCGTTTTTAAAAAAATCAATCTAACTTTAAATAAAAGGTAATATTTGCTAAATACATCATTAATATATCGATTATAATTTTCAAGTTCTTTATGTTGAGGGATGATAAAAAATCAGACGATGGGAATTATAGGCGAGCACAAAAAACCGAAAAACCGAATCAAACTGTAAAAATAAAAAACCGCACCGAAAAAACAAAACCATTTGAAAAACTGACAGGGCGGTTTGGATTGAAAACCAAATATTTGGGAAGGTTTCAGTTGCATATGAGAAACCGGACAAAAGAACCTGTTCGGACCCACCTTGATATATTTCAATTATTTAAAATAATTTTATGTATATAAAAGATTTTATACCTAATTATTTATTTAAGATAATTTTATTTATGATACATTTATCCTATCTATAAAAGATGTATGGTTAAAGTGAATTGAATTGTTAAATATTGAAAATTAATTAAAGGAGAGAAATATATAGTTTTTAATTACTACTCTTATTAAAATACCCCATTATTTAAAGGTAAATTGATTTATTCATATTGTATAACCAACTAAAAGCATATATCTACCAAATTAAATAAAAATAATTGAAACACCGCATACTAAAAAGTACTATAAAATTTTCACAATATACAATTTAAACAAATTACAACATAATCCAGAATATAAAATAATTAAACACACTAATTAATGTTATTTTTAAAACAACCTAAAATGAAAAGTACATGTTATTATACACATTATACAAAATAATAAAACACACAAAGTTTTATACAAGCTAACAAGTTGATGGTACATATAGTTTTGAAAACCGGACCAGACCAACGGGTTCAACCGGAAACCGGTGTCGCCACCGGTTCGACTACCAATAAAAGCCATCCGAAAACGAACCAGAGAGGACATGTTGAAACCGATACAAACTGGTAAATCATGCCTCATCAAAATCTATTTCTCCTGTTAATCGTCACAGGATATTCGCGTATATTATATATGAAGGAAAAAAAAAAGTGAAAAGTAAAAAGTTGAAATTAAAAATAGAAATGCTGAAAACGTATATTTCAAAATGAAATTATTAATACACATCGAAAACCGGGTTGACCTGGGGCGCTTCAAACCCGACGGGTTGACCGTTTAATTTCACCCGTGTTCAACCCAACCCGTCGGGTTGACCCGGTTTAAATCGGCCCGTTTTTCGACCGAAACAGTTCAACCAATTGAACCACCCTGGTCGACCCGGGTTTCAAAACATTAAGTTTAATCCCCAAATTTTCAAACTTTTATTATTTTTCATTTATATCTCATAAACATTTTTTATCACTAAATGATCTATCGCTATAAAATCTCGTTGTTATGTACGAGTACTCGCCTAGTTATATATTATATGTAAAGTGTTTTGTATATGTTTTTCTTTAAAAATTTGATTGCAAATGGAACTGAGTAATTTTCATGGACGACGACTGAGACCGAATAAGTTATAAACAATTGAAACTGCTAATGATCAAAATTGGCATTCAAATCTTTTATATAATAAGGGAATTACATTATTTCGAAGTGATTTTGTCAATTCATTCTTACTGAAAAACAATTGGTCCAATAAGAGAGCTCGATTTCCCCAAATAAGCAAAATCATATGATTTGGTTGGTTAATAAAAATCAAAATTAAATTAATTTTAATCAAACTTTAATAAATGTGATGGAGAAATTTAATTTATAAAAAAAAACAAATAAAAATATAGGTGTTAAATTTGTGAAAACAAAACCTTTAAAAAATGAGGTAATTAATAAGAGGAGAGTTATTATACATACCAAACTTTTCTTACATACCATGGGACTCATCTCCATCATCCATCTAAAAAGAAATCAATGGTTGAGATTAAAAACATTTTATTATTTCACATATTTTTATAATTTAAATATATTTTAAATGTTAATCGTTAAGCAAAAATAATTACATCATCGCGACGGAAGATTTAATTATTTTTCATAGAAGACTTTGAGATACTTTCGAAAAGGAAAAAATCGCTTTTTCACGCTTTTCGTCTTTTTTCGTTTTTCTTCGAAACTGTAATTTGCATGAAATATCATATATGATTTAACACTAATTTGAAGATCACATGTGATATTAGTGTTAATCACATATGATATATAATATCATATGTGATACTAGTATTTTATCATATATGATAAATCACATATCATATATAATTTAACACTGATATCACATGTGGTATTCAAATTAGTGTTAAATCATATATGATTTTTTCATGCAAATTTCAGTAACGTAAAAAAACTTAAAAAAAACGTGAAAAACACGAAAAAAAATTATTTTGTCGAAAGTATATCAAAGTGCGTAACTATAGAAAGATAATTAAATGCTCATCGTAATGGTATATTTTTTTCGCTTGACGATTAACGGTTTGAAAGATATTTATATTTGAAAAAAATGATGAAAGTGGGTTTTTTTAATTGTTGAGATTAATCTCATCTATTAGATATAATAAAAATGGAGGGTGAAGATTGATCCCTTAGTAGGTAAAGAAGTTTTTGTCCTAAAATGATCTTAAATCTTAATAAAATTTTAGTGGTTGAATTTTTAAAAATTATATAGAGTTAAGTGTAATATTATAAGCTTTCATATTTTTTAATAACTTTCGATTATAAATAAATATCCTCTTATACTTTATACCCTTTATACTTTATATCTTAAAATACAATGTATATGTTATTTTAAAATAACAATATATAAATTTGTATAAAATTATAAGTATCAATATCTTTACTATATACGTTCAATAAGGACTCATTTATTTCATTTTTAAAAGTTTAACCTATGCGACACGAATATGGCTAAATTATCAAAACTAAATATAATTATCAAACCTAAAGACGGGTTACATTAATATAAATATAAATATACTCAAACGTTTTATAACAACGACTCACGAATTTTATTTATTTATATAAGGATATCTAAAAAACTATTTAAAAAACTTTAAGAAAGATACTTTAACTTTATCAACGCTATTATGCGCTATTAAACTCAGATCACGCCAGATAACATAATATCAAGATGAAAAATAAAAGGACGACCGGTGAATGTCAACGCAAACCACATGAACCAATAACGTAAGTTTTATAAGTGTTAACCTAAGTTAATCATGCCACCATCCCAATAATATTACGACATCGATCAAAATTAAATTATTTTAATATACAAGAATAAATTTAGTTGATTACGATTTTTTTTTTAAAGTTTATCATGATATTTAGACTTACCATGATGAAAATTAAACCGAACTGATTTAGCTAATTAAACTAGAAAAACTGAACCGAGTGATTTTTAATATTCAAAACCGAAGTTTTCTGTTCAGAGTTTCGTTTTACACAAAAAGAACCAAAAAGAACCAAAAAGAAAGGAAAAAAAAAAAAAAAAAAAAAAAAGGTCGTGTCATTATCGGGTATTGGGAATATGTATTTTGGTATGTTATTTCGCAAAGGTCACGCGCTACGTAGAGTGAGTGAAGATGCATTGCATGTACACATCACTAGTACCGACAAAAGCCGTTACAAAGCAGGAAATGCAAACGGTGAAATGTGAGTGAAGTTAAGTGAAAAAATGTGAGTAAAGGTGAAAGTGGGCTTTGATTTTGAGGTCGCACGTGTGAGTCGCCTATCACGTGACTCTAGGCATCCAAGTAAAGTTTAGTATACACAATCAAAGAAGTATGCCTTTCTTGTATTGTACCATCACCCAACCCATTCGTGGTGATTATATATATATATATATATATATATATATATATATATATATATATATATATTTTAATTTTGATGTAAATTACACGTATAAAGAAAAATGGAAAACTATTATCTAGGTGTGAAGAAATTATGAGGCCAATGTTGATATCATTATATCGCCTTTTCTTTCTAAAACTATATCAAACTATAATTCTTAATAAGACACCACAATCACAAAGAAAAAACATACCCAAAAACTAATAAAAACACATTCACACATAAAGAGAATAAAAGTTGAGGCCGACCGACAAACCAAAATAATTAAAAAGCTAAGATGACCGGTCACCAATTCAATTGAATTAGTGAAGATAATGTGGTCATTAATCCGATTAGAGGTCAACCAACCTAACAATTAACATTAAACGATAATAATACAAATGTTATCTTTGTTATCATTCCTTTCTTTTTTTTTTTTTTTTGAAAGTTTACTATTATCAAGCTAATGTTAATTGTTTCGGTTGGTTGACCTCTAACACCCCTGGTCGGCATTTGTTATCATTCCTTTCTCGTACACGCTTTCAAAAACTCATTTTCTCACACTATTCTAGACAAATGCCACATTTAGAAATGTGCCAAACTTATATTTGCACCGAACATTTATGATCAAACTCTCAAGGTTGTGTAGCTGGGCATGTTTTTCAACGATTTAATATTGTTGTATTAAAACGCCTTGTAACATCATTGTTTAGAAAAGAACTCCATAACAAACATAAAACTTTAAGTATCCTACATACTATCTTTTGTCGTCTATAATTAGTAACTTCTATTTTAGACCGAATTATAGCTTTCAATATCTTTTATGAAAAGTAAAATTCATATCAAATTTTGCGGTACGTATCGAAGATCAAACTTAGTCCACTATACCAAATGTGTCAAACCTTAACTGAGAAATGACATGGCCCACCAACAAAAACATGTTATATGTGTGTTTGGTTGTTCTAAGAGATTCTGTCCTTTTATCTTGTTATGTAATATCTGTCTTGTTGTGTTAGTTTTGAGGAAGGGCGTGCACCTTGTTTTATGCTCCTTGTTTTTCTATTCTTTCTGTTACAACACCCGTACAATCTTTTGTTAACATAATTAACAAGTCCAATTCATTTACAACATTACTTTGTTCTTATTTATTCTAATCAAGATAAGCTTATAAGATCGATCTCATACTTTTGTACTGTTTGGTAAATTAACAAAGACGGAAACTACACATTAACGGCTTATACTAAGCTTTTATTTTCAAAGTAAAACGACGTAATTATTGATCTCCAACTCCAAGAAAGTCGATAAACTTTGGTTGTGCTGGTGGAGCAATGACTCCTGATGGTATGAATGTGCTAGTTCCGGCTATGTAACCACTACCATAAGCCACTGTAACGGCTGCAAAATGAATATAAATCAATTATATTATGCGCGCTTGTGTGTGCGCACGTGTAAAATAATGAACAGCAAATAATGAAACCATGCAACAAGTAGTATACCTGAAGGTGAAGCCGGTTTGTTCATGCATGAAATACTTCTATCCTCATTAATCACAATCGATTTCCCAAGCAAAGTAATGGTACTACCACTACTATTATTAGCACTATCAACTGAAACATGACGATTATACGCACTAGAAGATGAAACACCAGTGACATTTTGCGTCTCAAGGACGTCAAACATGCCACTGATTCTTGATCGAGTTATCGGTTCTTCCTGGAAGAAATGTGGCGATCTGAGACCATTTGTTGCCAAAGATCTCATGGGTCCTTATCAAAACATCATTTTCTTCAATAGTGAACATCGTTTTCTTTATTTTTGGATCCAGTTGATTAAGCCATCTCAATCTACAACTTTTACCTGAATTTATGCAGATTAAAAACATGTTAATTAATGAATTGTAGCATTGCCATATAACTGACTTCATTTATTGTAACAGAATTAATGAATGGTACATTTACTCTTTTTTTTCAATTTTTTTGTACAGTAATAAACATAAAATATAACTTTATTTTATTTTAACCAAGTATCATACTTACATTTTGATACAACATGTATGCTAAAATAATGGAATTATGTTGCTTGTTACATTTAAGTAATATTATCTTACATAAAATTGCAAAGGAAAACATATATATGTTCTAACTTATCTATATATCAAGTGACCAAAATATGAAAGTTTGATTATATAATTCAGTTAGTTATTATTTTTGTTGAAAAGCATCACCGGATCTTCCTGGAGTTGCACCGATATGAGTTTCCAGTCTCTCGCCATGACATGCAACAAACTCTTTAGTTTAATATCCTCCCAAAGCTCCCAATGTCGTCGATCACGTTTGTTTTCGTCCTTGAGTACTGTAATAAAATAAACGAAAATCAAATACCCATGTAAAACTTGGACAAAATTAAGTACTTTTTATTTTGTTTCGATACCCCCTTTGTTTTTGCACGATCTTAGGCGATGAAGACGAGTTCATCACTTCGTTTTGAGGATTCTCAACAACACCATTTTGAGCACTGCAAACAAAAGTAAACATGTAATGTGTTGTTATTAATTTGATCAAAAACACAATGTAGATTTTGTGAATATTGATGCAAAAGAAAATGGAGATTACGTTGGAGCAAGTGAGGGTGGTGCCATGGTGATTCTTTTTGTTGGAACAATCACTTTCTTGACCTATTAATAGAAAGAAATAAAATAGTGCAAATGAGGCGGTGAGGAATGAGAAATATAAGTACAAGCTTTAGAGAGTGAGATATTAAGTGTAATAAATAGGGGTTGTTGGGAGAAGAATTTGAGATAGTAGAAAAAGTTTTATAAATTAAGGGAGTGTTTGGAAGCAAACTTTTTATATGATATTGAGTAAATTGCAAAAAACGTTTTTGTGGTTTGGTCAAATTGCACGTTTCGTTTTTGTAGTTTATTAAGTGCAAAAATCGTTTTTATTTTGCACTGTTTGGAATCATTTTGGTCCTTCGGCACTAACTGTTTGGAATCATTAGGGTGTTGGAATCACTCATAAACTAGATTTCAAGTGTTAGTAATTAATATGTAATAGTTAGCTTAATATGACTTTTATGTTAGTAATTATGCCAAGGCTTATGTAGAAAGCCCATGAGTCTTGGCCCAAGCCCATAAGGGAAAGGAAGGGAACTTGCATGTCGCCTAGTTCCTTCCTATAACACGCTTGTAAACCCTCACTGGGGGTTGGTTGTTCACTTTACTAATTCACCCACGCATAACTTTTCTTTACTAGCATATCGTGTGTATTGGTTTTGTGTTCATCCGATCTTTCTTATCTTATTTCTTATATTGATGCTTGTGTTATAAATATGGGAACCTAACAGTGGTATCAGAGCCAAATAGTTGGGTGAAAATGTTTTGTTTTTGAAGTTAATTTTGATCTTATGCGTAACTCTCGGTTCACAAACTTTGTCACGCTTAAAAACTCATTTTTTACACTTTTCAATCCAAGATTCTTGTACTTTCAACGTTTTTAGGTGTTAAAATATCTGTTTTTGGCAAAAAGTTTCGAACTTTACGTGTATTTCATTGATTTTAAGCTTGATTTTAAACGCGTGTTCATTCTTACGCGTAACGTGTCTACAAGTTTTGGATCATCAAGTTTCACACTTTTGTGTTATTTTGGTGATATTGAAGTTGTTTCATCATAGAAATCTGTTTAGAATCACTTTTGGCTAAGAATCCGCTTTGGTTACATTTTACGCGTAACTAAACCCTAGTCTTACGATAAGTCATGCGTGGTTCGATCTTCGGCCAGAGTTTACTCAAGGTTTTCTTGCTTGGATAAGCCCGAAAACACTTCGACTTTGATATCATTTACACCGTGATAGGTAAAGGATTTTTGGGCAAAACCCTAATTTTACGCATAAGCTTAAACTTACGCGTAGAACTCTTTACGATAAGTATTTTCACGCTTAAGCCTTGTCTTACGATAAGCTAATCTTACGATAAGTTTTCTACGCCTAACTTTCGCTTTACGACAATCTTAGTGTTTCTCAATTTTACGCGTAAGCTAATCATACGCTGTAAGTATCACTTTTACGCCAGAAGTTTGGTGTTTTACGCCTAAGTGTTAATTTGCCTAAATTTGGTTTTTTCACGCCTAAGGATACTTCATCAACAACGCTTCATCTCGACTACAAAGATCCATTTAACAACACAAGTTTTCAACATGTCTCAACCACCATAATCTAACTACTTTCCTTACACGTATAATCAACAACAACAACAACAACTAAGTCTACAACATCAACAATTCAATCAACAACAACAAATTTATCAACAACAATTCAACCAACAACATTATCCACAACAAGGAGCAATTTCACCTCAAATGGTTCAACCACCACCTAGTCTTCAAGTACAACCTTACACAAACGTTTACAATCAACATCCATCCAGGAATACTATGAAGGAACCGACTTGGTTTGCAAAGATGTGTGAAGCTTTAAGTAGCCAACAATCCATTCATGAGGCAGGATCACTGATAGACCTCCAATGCTCACTCCTAAACTATGATCAATGGGTGATTAGGTTCTTTAGGTTTTGTGATCTAAAGAAGCCACATGGAAAGTTCTTAAAGAAGGTCATCTTGAAGGTCCATTTCATATGCCTATTCTCGTTACACTCGGAGATCCAAATGCTATTCCACCAAGAGATGATCTCACGAACATTGCAACTGTCACGACCTTTCGGTGATGAACTTCTACACTACAAAGTCGATGAGCTAGCAATGCAATATATCCTTTAGGATTACCCAATCCAATCCTTCAAGTGTTGATGCTCAAAAGATCGCAAAAGATGCGGAACATATTCATCTTCTTATGGAAGGCATCGAACTCAATCAAGAGGATATGGAATCTAAAATTTACTTGGCTTATGAACACTTCATGATTGAACCAGAGAGACATTAGAGTCTTATCATCATCGATTCTCGACATCATCAATGACTTGGATAAACACAACATCATCATGCCAAGAATTGCGCCAATACTAAGTTCCTAAGTAGTCTTGGTCCCGAGTGGAAACATATGTCATTTTCATCCGCTGTTAAAAATCTTCATCATGCTACTTACGGATTGTTGTACGACTATTTGAAGCCCCACCAAAAATAAGTTGACAAAGAAAGGACTATCCGTGGACTCCCTTTACTTTCACTTCCGGACAATCAACAACTTGCTTTGTGGGCTCAAACTAGTTATCCTACTCAACCGCTCCTCAACCAATCGCAACAATTACACCATATGATCCTTCACGTAAACTATCTCAACAAACTCAATTGGTTCCATACAACAACAACAATGATCAAGCACTTTACAGTGAAGCTAATGAGGACTCAAGCTGATGATTGCAACAAGGATTTGTTATGATTGCTAAAGCCTTTGGCGGTATACAAACAATCCAACAATCGCATTCGCTCCTCATCAAACACAAGGAATCAGTCATGAACAATGGACGTGTTGAAGTTCGTAATCGCAGTTATGGTCGCCGATGGGAGGTGGTCAAGGTTTAATGCTATGGGAAGGAATAACATGGTGCTCCACAACAACAGAGAGCTCAAGTGGTTGAACATGGAATGCTCATAATGGGATGAATGGTCTTCATTGCTACAACCTGTAATGAGAAGGGTCACCTAGCTAATGCATGCCCAAAGCCGAGGACTAGAGGTGCTTATCACAAGGAGGCTTTACTTTTGGCTCTTAAGGATGAAGTGGTGGAACTCTCACAAACAAAGAACAGAGCTTTATGGCGGATGCACTCAGATGATGATATGGAGGACTCAGAGGCTAATGCAAAGTTGATGTTGATGGCACAAATGCAAGCTCTCCACATGAGTGACACAGCCCAACAGATGACACTAATGGCTTGTCTCGTGTACCGAACAAACCATATTCATCACTGATCTTATATCTCAACCAACATCTGAATCCGACAAGGCTCATAATGTTTAACATGAGCCGTCCGCATCTCATCTTGATGATTCTCAACTAGACCCCGTAGTTACATTTGATGATCAAGATGACCCTATGGCTACCTTTGATAATCAAATTGACTCCGTGGTTATACTTGAGGATTTGAATAGTGATCATGTTGTGACTCACGTTGAACACGCTGAACCTTTGCCTAATCCGGATATTGACCTCTTACTTAAAGATTATCAATCCCAAATGGATGAATGTCGCTCATTAAATCAGCAGCTACACAAGAAATTGCACCGTTAACTGTGGATATTGAATGCTTAAAACGACAACCCGAATTTTTTCAAAACTCAAGAAAAGCGTGTAAAAGGTTTTGAAGTCGCTTTTGCTAAATCACACCAAAATGAAAATCTTTAGAACGACGTATCCGTGATCTAGCCGCATCGAAGAATGCTTTGTTGTCTCAAATAGAACAACTCAAACATGAACATACAAAACAACTTAACGCTCTTACTTTGAAACTCAAAAAGCCAAGGCCGAGTTGTTAACTTGTCAAAACAGTCAGATACAAAAGCATTCAACAAAATGAATAGATGACCATCTTGAAGAAATTATCGGCTTACAAAACAAACTCAAAGAGTTTCAAAATATTGTTTACAAACATGGTGAGTCAATCACAAGTATTCAAAAGTTTACTTTAAAACCCAATCCAAATGGATATGGACCGAATCTTGTCGACATAAACCAAAGCTTTCAACCAAAGCATTCAAACCAAATCTCAAGTTTCCAAAGGTAATACAAAATTGATAATTCACATGAGTGTTGTTGAATATCATCGTCAAGAGGAATTAGATGCGTAAGACGAGAGTCGATCAAAATTAGAAAATGTTGTTTATAACAAACCATTTAACTATTCAAAAGCCGCCACTTTCACACACAAAAGGATTCTTCTAACACACCTAGGATTATCATAAATACGCCTCGAGTCTTCTAATGTTGCTCCCCAACCAAATTATGCACAAATTTATGGTCCTTTACCTTCACTCAAAGAAGTAAATTCAAAACCCAAAATCACAAATTTTAGATATTTTGACATTTTTACTCGACCTCAAACTTTTAGAACGTGAGATTGAATTTCATTCTCAAATAAAAGTTGAACATTTTCAATCGCCTCAAAGCGAGAACAAAGAGATATTTTTCGGAAAAGAATTTTACCCCATGTTAAAATTTTGAAAAATTGTGCATTGTATCGGGAAAGGGAATTTCATAAGGAACTTGATTGATGAAAATCGCTTTCGAGAAAATGTAAACATCTATTTCTAATACAGTAACGAAAAGAAAATGTTACGAAAAGATGTTGATCGACTCTTGGAAGATGTTATCCGTGCCGATATCCATAATGTTGTGTTATTGCATTCTTTGTCATATGCATTTGATTATATCTCTCACGACATCGTTGATTCTGTTGAAATTGTTGAGAATACCGATATCAGGTCACAAATCAAGTTTTTAAACGATGAAAATGAACGTTTATTAAACAAAATTTCAAACGCAAAACGTTGTCTTCAATGGTGTCAAAAAGATTGTCATAATCGTGAACTCGATTTGCAAAACAAGATCAACCAGTTGCATACCAAAACTCTTTGTCCTAAATTTGAGCAACTGGATGACCAAAATGTGTCTTTGAAGTGTCAAATCTCAAAATATGAACAAGAAATTTCAAAAGTGAAAAAGGAATATAGCCTCATATTTGATTTACTCAAAAGACTCGCGTTAAAGCGCCACAAGATGTTGATAATCATCTCGCATATACCAAAGATGTTTTACGACGAGAAGGACTCACTGCTCGAAAATCTAGATTTGTTACACAAAATCCATGATCTTAAGGCGTAGTTGGTGCTATTTAAGAAAGATAAGGATAGTAACACAATCAGAATCGCACCAAAACAGATTCAAAATGACTCTAGAATATCTAATGATAAAACACAAGAAACTAACGTGCTTCCCCTCTCAAACAGAATAGTTGCCTTTTTTCCCAACGTCCGCACTTCACAGCCTAGGAGCAATACAAGGAAGAATAGGAAGTTGCGACCTAAGAAAAGATCAATAAAGAATGCTGAAGTAGAAGAACACCCTAGGACTTTGAATAAGACTCAAGTTGCACCCACTTTAGATATTTCGTCTGGCAAATGTAATGGAAAGAGTGATGTAACAAATGCTGAACCTTTAAGTACTTTTGATATTAAGTCTGAAGCTTCTTGTGTTATATGTCGTAAAAGTATGCTTTCTGATTGTCATGATAAATGTGTTGCTAAAGCTATCTTGTCTCGTTTACGGAATCCTAAGACACGAAATACCTCTAGGCCCACTAATGCGTCTAAGTCTGTGCTTGGTAAACCGCCCTCTTTAGATTCTAAGAACCGCATTGATGTCCCTGTAGCTCCATTATCACCTCCAAGGAACGTTGTACCACCTAGTGCATTCACTAAAACTAAAGCAAAGACTACTTGGAGATGGCATAAATGGATACATAATACACTAGGATTTAAATGGATGCCTAAAATCATTGATGTGTGTATTTCTACTATAATCGCTTCGAACCTCTAACACTTCGGGTTCCACATCTACTTATTCCATCTGTGTCATCTGCGTAATGTGGTGATATAGATCATCCTTTGGATTGTTGATAGCGGATGTTCCCACACATGACAGAAATCTCAAACTGTTATCAAACTTTATTGCAAAGTTCATTGGCACCGCCGGATTCGGAATGATCACTTCGCAACTATCATGGGCTACGGAGATTACATCAATGGTAACATCGAAATTAGCGGTGGTTTATTATGTGGAAGGTCCTCATCACAACTGCTTTCTGCTGGTCAATTTTGTGATGGAGATTCGAAGTTGCTTTTCGGAGAAAACTTGTTTCATTCGTGATTTACAAGGAAACGATCTTATGTCCGGCTCTCGCAATTCTAGTCTCAGACACAATCTCAATGCAAGACATGGTTGCTTCATCTCCCATTTTCTACTTTCAAAGGCAACATCTACAAAATCTTGGCTATGGCACCGCTGCCTCTCACATTTAAACTTTCAAACCATAACCAACCTTGCTCGATACAAACTTGTTGAAGGTCTCCAGATTCGATATTCTAAAGATCACCTTTGCTCGCCTTGTGAACAAGGGAAAAGCACTGTGCTCATTTTCCTTCAAAGGTAGAACACACTCTCAAGATGTGCTGCCTTCTTCACATAGATTTGTGGGCCCGATGCGGTGCAAACGATTAATGGAAAACGCTACATCCCGGTAATTGTAGATGACTCACCAAGATGGACTTTGGTCTACTTTCTTCAAGCAAAGATCAAGCTCCACAGATGATCATCACCTTTCTCACGAAAAATACAAGTTCATCCCGGAACACAACCGACAAATCAAAATAGACAAAGGAATTGAATTTGTGAATCAAACCTTTGGGAATTTTATGAGAAAGTGGAATTGAGCATCAAACATCTATTGCACGTACACCGTAACAAAACGGAGTTGTTGAAAGACTAAACCGCACGTTAGTGGAAGCCGCATTAACGATGTTACTTAATGCTAAACTCCTGATTACTTATGAGTCGAGGCCGTGTCAACTGCATGCTACACTCGAGAATCGATCAATGATTACCAAGCACCACAACAAAACACCTTATGAGCTTATCCACAACCAAAACCGAACCTCAAACCCTTTCATGTATTTGGATCCCTTTGTTATCCGAATAATGATCGTGATGACTTTGGTAAGCTCAAAGCCAAAGTGACATTGGAGTCTTTATAGGATATTGTGAAAATTCTATGGTTTCGATCCGAATCGTCGTACAAAGCAAGTTATGGAAACGATTCATGCAAATTTCAATGAGCTTACAAAATGGCTTCGAGCATAATGACTTGGAACCCGTCACAACCGCTTAAACTTCCTCTAACCCCATCATCACCGAACCAAGCCCCAAATTTTACTCGTCAACAAATGGAAAAGCTATTTGCTCCTTTGTTTAGTGATGATATTGATGAATGTGCCCGGTGTACCCAATGTTTCCGATGCTCAACCCGATCATATTCCAACACCGATACACTCGCTACAACAACCATCGTTGAAGAAGCACCACCGCTGACTCTACAACAACAATTGAACAAACTGCTTCCAACGACGCCGAACCAAATTGATGATGTTCTAAACAATGAAGTAACCCCACGTGCAGATTTTGATCCAAATGCGTTCTTTAACTGCTTAATGAAACCGCTGCACCGATGTTGCGTAATCATCTACAAACCATTTGAATCCTCCAATCGCACAATGTATACCAACATCAACCTCTACACATCGTTGGACAAAAGACCATCCTCTTGAGAATATTATTGGTGACCAATCAACCATCAGAATTAGACAACGTCTTCACAGATGGTGAACATTGTATTTATGCACTCATTGTCCGCCAATCTGAACCTAAAAACATTAAAGACGAATGACCAAAGACAACTGATTGAATCCATGCAGAAGAACTCAATCGCTTTAAACGTTAATTAGTTTAAACGTCCCGAAGGGAATGTAATCGTAAATAAGTCACCCGGTGGCTAAGGATTATAGACAGGAAGAGGTATTGATTTTGAAGAATCATTCGCTCCGGTTGCTCGCCTTGAGGTCGCTCGGATATTTCGGTGTTCGCGGCTCATATGAATATAACGATCTTCGATGGACGCCAAAACCGCTCAATGGTCAACTCGAAGAAACAAATCTATGTCACCAGCCGTATGATTCATGATCCGTAGTTCCCAAATCACGCCTACAAACCGAACAAAGCTCTGCACGGACTCAAACAAGCTCCAAGGTGTGGTACGATAAGTTATCATCCTTCCTCATTGCAAATAAATTCACCAAAGGTTGGTCGATCCTACACTTTTCATACAATATCACAGGCTCACATCTTAATCGTTCAAATCTATGTGGATGACATCATTTTTGGATCAACACATTTAAAATACTCAAATGCTTTTGCAAAATTAATAAATGTCAATGATGGGTGAACTCACATTCTTTCTCGGAATACAAGTTCATCAATCACCCCGTGGTATTTTACATGGGAAATTGTGACACCTATGCCACACCAATGGCTCATACCAAGAAGCTAGACGCTGATTTACATGGAAAATTAGTGGACCCTACCAAATACCGTAGCATCATTGGGTCTCTCATGTATCTAACCAGCCTAGCGTGCCCGATATTGTGTTTGTCGATATCTTTGCTCCGTTATCGACGAGACCAATCAAACTCACCTCTCGAGGCTAAAAGAATCCTCCGATACATCAAGGAACCGTTAACTTGGGGATCCGTATCCGGAAGGATTCTAGTTTTGAACTAATAGCTTTTTCGTGATGATCACGCAGATGCTTAGACTCACTAATAGTACTCAGAGCATTACAATTTCTTGGTGATAAACCGTGTCATGGCAATCAAGAAGCGAGGATTATCGTCATTTGTCATCAATGTAAGGTAATATGTAGCCATACGGTCGTTGTGCTCAAGTCATTTGGATGCGAACACAACTCAAAGACTATGGTTATGTATTTGACAAAATTCCGATGTATCGCGACAATCGAAGTGCTATTGCAATCTCGCCCAACTCGCTCAACATTCCAAATCAAAGCACCTCGATCTTCGATATCATTTCATCAAGGAGCACATGGAAAAGTGGTAACGTTGAATTATACTTTGTGGTACCGAATACCAATCGCGATCTTCTCACCAAAGCCTTAGCTCCTCGCTAGGTTTAATGAGTTGGTCCACCGGATTGGTATGCGTGTTTAACTCAAGAGGAACTGGATGAATTTTTAAAACATTCTTAAAACCAACAAACACCAAAACCTCTTTTGTAAATATTTTTCAAAAACAAAATACAAAAATATAAAATCTAATAAAACAACAAAAATATTCTTCTATCTATATTTCTTTTAACATGGCAAGTACAAATCTTCCGTCAACACTTTAATCTTTCAAAATTCAGTATTTTCTTGATCAAGTGTTGAGGGGGAGAAAGCAAATATTTTTCGATTTCATAAAACCTTGTACTTGCATGTTACCTCATCCCGGTTGTTTCTTTATCAATGGTAGTCACATTTCTGGTTTACTGACACTCCTCGGACTAAAATTTATAAAATTTCATTATTTCTTAAGTCGAGGGGGAGTGTCGTCAAATTTCTTTCCAAATATCCTTCGTTTGGTAACCAAAATGGATGTTATGGGCATGGGATGTAAATGGTAAAGGTGGAGGGACTAATTGTGTCAAAATGTCAAAGTATATTTTAACAAAATACTCCACCTAACTCATTAACTCTTCACATTTATTTCACACCTAACTTAATTGTTGGGAATAATCCGTTACCACGGATAGTTATGGTTTATACTGCTTGGTTTAACACCAGCAAGGGAAACATATTCCCACCGAAGTTCTTCATTACCATCGCTATCGCTAATGATAAGGTTAAACGTCTTGATAAGTATAGAATAGATCTTGTGTATATTCTATTATGTTAGCTATATACTTATCTTGTAAAGGACTTCTTCTTGTATAAAAGGAGATCCTAGGTCATAGTCTTAGGTACGTGACACATTACAAGATTACCTACTAAAGCTTCAAGGTGTAACCCTAGTGATACCAAGATCACTCATTATTTCATTAATAATATTGAGCTTGAGTTTTGTGTTAACTTGTGTTTACTCTCATACATCATATAATTGGTCTTCTAAGTATTACTTAAGTAAATTCAGCTTGCTTAATAATATTATACAAAATATCATTGACACAAGGAGAGTGTCTTAGATCCAACAAGTGGTATCGAGCAAGGTTCGATATTTTGTTTTAGAAGATCCAAAGAATTAGCTTGACTTACTCTCTCAAGACAATGGAGATGGAAAACAATCAAACAAACTCTTCTTCTACACCTGTAGTCCCTAAGCTTAAGCTTAATGAGTTTGAGATGGAGGATCTTGTTTGAGCAATACTTCCTCATACAGACTATGCTCTACGGGAGATCATTCAACTTGGTGATTCTTTCAAATCATGACCACTACTTCAAAAGTTGGTGACACGATGTTGTGAAAGTTTCGTGCTCGAATCAAATTCAAAAGCTCAAAAGAAGAATGATCTTAAAGCTAGAAGTCTATTGTCGATGACTCTTCCTAGAGACCAGTTATTGCATTCAAAAAATGCAAGACCGCTAAAGAACTGTTTGAAGAGATTTTCTCGGTGTTTGGTGGTAATGATGCAACAAAGAAGACTCGTAAGACATTGTTAAAGCAAAGTTATGAAAACTTCTCCGCTTCAAGCAATGACTTACTTGATAGCATTTTACCAAACTTCGTAAGATTGTTACACAACTAATCGTGGTTTGGCATTGAGGTAGAAAAGGAAGACCTCAATTTGAAGTTTCTAAGAAGTTTGCCTTGAGTTTCAAACCAATGTTACTGTGATGGGAAAACAAAACGTACATTGAAACAATGAAGCTCAATGATCTTTACAACAACTTCAAACTTATTGAGCAAAGGTTGAAGAAGGCAGGAAACTTGGTACAAGCTCTAGTAGCTTGGCATTGTTGTCAAATTCTGATGATGATGATTCTCAAGATGATAGTGATGATGATATTGCCACCGAGGTTCTAAAGTTTCCACCGGTAATGTTAATGTTACCACCGCAGTTCCAAAAGAAGGTTGCTAGTATTGGAGATCCTACCTTTATGCTTTTATCTCCACATTAAGTTGATGGCTCTGCCTTAACTCATGAAGACATAGAGCAAATTGATGAAGATGACTTGGAAGAGATGGATATAAATGGAGATAGCTCTTCTTAGCATGAGGGCTAAGAAGTTCTACAAGAAGATCAAAGCCTATTCACATTAATGGTGATGATATTGCAGGTTTGATAAGAAGAAAGTGAGTACTTTAATCGCCACAAGTTTGGACAATTTGCTAGAGAATGTAAAAGACCAAAGACCAAGGACAACAGTCTACATGGTACAAGCAAAGAAGGGACCAACTGTGGAAGAACCAAAGGCAATGTTGGCTACGATGGTGTGAGTTATGATTGGAGTTTCATGGATGATGAACAAGAAGAAGAACATTCGATGTCGCTCTTGTTGCTACCGAATTTGTTCTCATGGCTTTCTCGACTACGAGGTACAAAACTCGAATGTTGCTCTAAAACATGTAGGGTTTGCTAGAGAAGTTGAAAGACTTAATAATTTATATTCTATGATTTGTTAGGAATTAGAAAATTCCAAGATTGAAGAGTCGGTCACCCCAACTATTATCTAGCATAAGTTAGCTCGTAGACTTGTCGTTATTTACGTTTCTATGTAGTTAATTAGTTAGTCAAGTAGCGTAAAATAGTTTAGTGCAACACCGTGGAGGAAGGTCGGGTTTTACCCAACTAGGTAGTATCCCCGATCCACAGCCGATAGGAGGTCGTTTAGTTTGTAACCTATAAATACCCTCTACCTTGCAAGGTAGAGGTCGTTGGATGTTCTTTGGTAATCTAATATTCTACAAGTTTCTCTTACTAGAATGTCCCACTTTCTCTCTCTAAAATCATCTCTATGCCCATTGTGTGAATGTTATGATATGTAAGTGAAATCCAATATCCAACAATTGGTATCAAGAGCCATGGTTAGATCATATCTTGCACATCTTTGGATTTCTAGTGGTTTTAGGTGGTTTTGAGTTTGAAAAGTTTAGTGGTTTTGCATCATTTGGTTGATTTCTTGTGTTAAAGTTTGGATTTTGTTAGTACTTTTATGTTTAGAATCATCACAAGTGTGTAGGTTTTCATTTGGTAAGCTTGAATCATCTTGGTTGGGTTGTTTTGGATTGAAAAGTGATGTTTATGTGGTTTTTCTTGCTAGCGACTTAACACACGGAATACTTTCTTCGTAGCGACTTGCTTTACAAATTTGTAGCGAGTTACGCTTTAGACCCAGCGACTTGATCTAGCGATTTACAAGACAAGTAGTGGACTCTCCACCACGGGTAGCGACTTGGTGGTAGCGACTTGGTGTGTAGCGAGTTGCTCTTTAGCGACTTGTATCTTTAGCGACTGAGTAGCAATTGTCGCCAAAATTTTGCTAGCGACTTGTTACTTAGCGAGTTACTACCTAGCGACTTGCATTTGTATAGCGACTTGGGACTCTAGCGACTTCGTGGTGTAGCGAATTAAGTGTTAGCGACTTGGTGCATTATCTTCTAGCGACTTGGGATTATTGCTATTTAGTTGGTAGCGAGTTGGTTCTAAATCTCTAGAGACTTGGGAGTAATTCATAATAACACAATGTCACCATCACGGATCCTTTAATCACCAAAGTACTTGCTCTCTATGACACAAACGCAGAATAGTGAAATATAATGCTTATCTGAATGCCATACACTTAATGATTCAGTATCGATTAATCAGAACAACTCAAATAAGTCACTCTTAATGTCTGCAAATGATGCTAAGAATATGGAATGCACCAGTGAGCCGTTTCAACATCTCAGTCAGCTTCTCAAATTACTCTTATCTACAACCATGGATCGAACAAGTTGTGCCATCCTTCGTCAGGATTTTCCCACATTGACAAGAACTGTTTTACTTAACTTAGAACGATTGAGGCTTCAAATTACCAAAGAAAAGTTTTCAACTGATGATTCTCATGCTGCTCTCCAAACCATCATCAATCAATTTCAGCCACTTATCCGGGAAGAATACTCCTCAGATTTTGATGATATCATGACTGGAATATCGTTCAAGAAACACACGGGAATGGAAATTCATGAGTTCAGAAACTCATTTATTCAACTTATGAATAATATGGAAACATACATCAAGGAAGTTGCTAATGAGAATAACAAGCTGAATGAATTGAATGAGTGCCAAGAGTTTCCATGGAGCAATGATGACGTGTCATGCTTCATTCCAGTTGAACCAAAGAAGACACCGATTGCGAGAATCTCGGTTGTGATGGAAAAGGATGAAGAGAACAAGATCGATATCAAAGTCTCGAGTCGGAAAAGGTATCAATCAATAAGGTACACTTATCCGATCACACAAGTTCTCATAAAAGGTACATGACTCTTACTCGAACATAACAATGTGGAATCGCCTTTGTTTTGCACGAATCTAATGCAAGTAACATGATTGAAAAAAAGGTATATGATGAGCTTTCAAACAAATTTTCAATTCTTGAAAACACTTGATCTCATTGCAAATTGAAATACAACAAAAGGATGAAATGTTTTATCCGAAAAACCGTGTACTAATCGGGAACTTCCGAATTTAGAGAATTTTTGAAATTAATCGCTTAAAATCCAGTTTCAGACAAAGATTCACCATTGGCAATCGAAACTACTTCTTTCGAAGCCCGTAAATATGATCGTCATGAGATGAGTGATGCACTTGAATCTAGAAATTCTGAACTAGCTCTATGTGTGTCCAACCTTCTAAGAGAAAATGAGCATTTAAGAATTAACCTTGAGGAAACAAACTCTAAGTTAGTCAATCAATCTAACCTCCTGAGGAAAGAAATTGATGACCTCAAAGCACAAATTCAGGATAAGAGCTTCAATATTGTTGCCCTAAAAAATGAGCTCAGGAAGTCTGTTGGAAATAGGATGAACACTAAGTTTGCAAAACCTTCAACTTTGGGAAAATCAAATGTTCAGAATCACTTGAAACGAACAGTTATTAAACAACCTAATGCCTTTAGGTCTGAAAGAGCTAAACCATTGAAATCTAAGCTTACATCCCAAGTTGATAATATGTCTGTTTTGTCAAAACCAGTCACTTCATTGCCTAGTTCAGATATGATGAATCTCAAACCTCGGACTTATAGTCAATTCTCACAGATCAGTAAGGCAACAAGTATTACTAGATCTCATGCAAAACATCATTTGACTGATCAATCCCCTAAGAAATACTCGGATCACATAAGGACAATTAGTCAAAACAAGGGTGTGCACTCAATTAGGTCAACTAACTGTGGTTTCAAATGGATTCCCACTGGCAGAATTTTTAAGTTTACAGGACTTAAACGAACTTACATTCCTAGATCATGTCTCAAGTGGATTCCACAGTAAACTCTTCAAGAATGTAGAACCCAATAGGATCCCCATTAATGATACGTCGTGTTACACCGTGATGCATCCAAATGTGAGATTAAACATGTCACTAACCCTTCTATGTACAAGTCTACATGTGCTTCAAGTACAATGTGCTCTCGGTCTTTTCGTGTACAATGCTCAACTCAATCGTGAACTTCATGACTTGGTTCCCTCATAAATGAACATAGCTCATTCAGAGCTATAGCTTGCCGAGTTGATGTACTTCTTACTTTGACTCCTATTCATCTTGAATCGGGACTCGCTCTTCTATATCTCGTATAAATCATGTTTTTTTTTCAAAAATAATAATATATATATAAATATATATATATATATAATATATATAATATATATGTTATCATTTTAATTTTTTTATATTTATGTCATTCTTTTAAATTTACAATTTTATCATGTTTTTCCCAATCTAATAACGAATACATTCATTGTTATCGATAACATCTACGGTCCTAGAAATGTCATTCAATAATGGCACGGGATCATAGATGAAGTTCGAACAATTGAAATATTCTTGTTTCTTTATAACGGGGTTGATTAATGACAATCAATGGTCTTTGATGACATTGATTGAGGGGGAGATTGGGAATATGTTTTTCTTTTTCTTGACTATCTATGCCATTGGCTTCTGTGCTGGTTATAATGCTTGCTCGTTAGTAAGTTGAGGTCGTGTTTTGCCTTTGTAACTATCGGGTTATGGTTTATAGGTTGTGGTCGTATCTTGCTCATGTGATTATCATTGTGTACCTACGTATTAAGTGCCTAGTATTAAATGCTTATTTGTCTAAATGATTAATTGATTCATGGTGATCATTGTGATAATCTATGCTAGCGACTTAGTCTATAATCTGTGTTAGCAACTTACCACTCCTTCCTCAAAACCATAGGGACCAAACTTGTCTAATATGTGAAAGTTGTGTTGCACTAGCGTATTACCTCTCATTCTAAAACCACGAGGACCAAATGTGTCATATTGCCAAAGATAGTTTGTATACCCCTAGCGTATTACGAGATCTCTTCTCAAATAAGTTTTTTTCTCTCTCTCGTTTTCTTTTCTTCGTCTAATTGCTCATCCTAGCGACTTAGCAAGAGGTTTGTCTCGAATCCCTCTTATCTTAGCTCTCTTAAGCGTTTGTGTTAAGTTTCTAACTTGTCACGTTTACCAGATCCGAACGTGCATCTCGTGTACTGTGACTGTTGGATTCCCTCTTAGGTTCGATGGTTTGTTGATTATTATGATTGCAAGTATTCTAAGTGTTGGTGTATTCTATTGTGATTGTTGTATATGTTACCATGTAAGGATGATGATTGATTGGTGGATTGGGTGGTTTGTCTGTTGAATTTTTGAATGATCTTGATAGCAACTTAACATGTTCTTGGTAGCGACTTAGTTTGAATGTTCTTCATAGCGAGTTAGCGTTCAACTTAGCGATTATGCTTCTGTAGCGAATTAGCATATTTTATTCTGGCGACTTGGGTAGCGAGTTAGTTGTTAGCGACTTGTCTTTACAAGTTAGCGAATTAGTAACATTAGCGACTTAGTTAACAAATTTGTAGCGACTTGGTTGTGTTACTGTTCATGGCGACTTGTCTTCACAAGTTAGCGAATTAGTAACCTTAGCGACTTAGTTAACAAATTCGTAGCGACTTGGTTGTGTTACTGTTCATGGCGACTTGTCTTCACAAGATAGCGAATTAGTGACCTTAGCGACTTAGTTAACTGTTTTGTAGCGAATTGGCCTTGTTACTGTGATGGCAACTTATCTGTACATGTTAGCAACATTGCTCACTTTCATGTTGAGACTTAGTCTTAGGGTAGAGGGTTATTAAAATGTTCAAGGGTTTATTGCTAAAGGTGATCTCATTCTCACAATACTTAGGATCTCCTAATTCAACTTCTTGAGTCAACATACTCCATGTAATCTGCTATGACATGTCTGTTTGGGCAAAAGGTACTTGGTTTCTCTCACGACAACCAAATGTTTCCTTTTCCTCATGCATATTTGTTATATCACTTCTACGTTTGTATCTTGGCTCATGTCATGATCCCTTTGCAATGCACTCTTTTGCCTATTAATCCCTTATCAGCTCGTCATGTGATTATTTGTCTGTAAGATTATACTTCATTGAAATATCTCACTTATAAAAGTTGTCATATATTTGAAAGTTGTCATATATTTGAAACCTATGCCACTCAATCTTTCTCTGTATGTGTTTTGGGGACTCCTTCTGAGTTACTACTTCTATGTGTCTATGTCTTAAGGGTGCTCTCAATGTTGTCTCATTTATCATTTATCTAACCTATTCCCAATCATTATCGTTGATTGTATGATTACTCGCACCATCAATGGCAAGTTCAATCCCGAAAAGAGCGTTACCTCTTCGCATCATCCAAAGTTCTCTCGACGAAGAAATCCTTCCTGTGAGTCAATGGGTCATTATTGGAAAAAGCAAGCTCATATGTGGACCTACAAAGGCTTCAACAAAATCCGATACTCAAAGTTTCTATTGACATCCTCAAAACACAAACTTCTTGAGCATTACCAAGCAATGCTCAATTCCTTCCATTTACATTCAACAATTCGAACACCGCTCAATGGGACAAAATCACAAAGACAATACTCTTGCAAACCGGATGATAGGGAGTTCACAATTGATTACGATATTTTGAGCAAGGCTCTTGGAATCACCCATGTAACCCTCGACTTTCGTTCGAATCTCCACCGGTGTTGACGATCCGATTGCCTTTCTAATTGGGTTGGGTTATCGAGCAAGATTTCAAGAGCATCCGACATCATCACGGACACATGTATCAACCACGGAGAGCTATTACAACCATTCTTAACTTGTGCTTATCCGGGAAAACTTGTGGTTCGATAAAGTGAGAATTCCTATCTTGCAAATCCTATGGGAATCGTCAATAGGGTTGATGTGAATGTCTCGATCGTATTTGGGAAGAATTCTCTTTATCAATGAACACATTCATATCGATAGAACCAATTTCGAACAATGCTCAAGGTCGAAAGAAACAGAACAAGCTTGTAATTCCCAGCATCAGATTTTCTAAGCTTGTTATCCAGTACTTACAACAAACACACAAATTCAATCCTAGGAGTGAATCAACTCTACACAATGCAGAAGATGAATATGTTTTAGGAAACCTGAAATATGTTCCTAGAGGTATGGATAATGAACTATTTGGATTGCCAATTCCTGAGTGTCTTCTCACAGAAGATATCAAGAAGAAGGACTACTTCAAGCAATACAAGAAAAGAGCTACCAGATCCTCTGCTGATGTCACACCCTCTCCTCTACAACCAAATGCTCCCATATCCAAGTCAGCCTCACAAGCATCCTATGCCTCTCTTCCTAAAAAGAGACTTGAAAGGTCACAACATTCAGAGACCACAACCAAGAAGCAGAAAGTAAAAAGGAAGAAAGTGGAAAAGGAAATTGGTGAGAACACTGAGGTACCAAGGAATATTACCAGGTTAACTGATGAGGATGACGCTGATCTGCAACTTGGAATCCAGCAAAGTCTAGAAAGTCAGAATGTTAAAGCTCCCGTAGGTGGAGTTGTGTTAAGAGAACCCGTTCAACTACCTCGACAAACAACCCCAACTACACATGACAAGGGTAAAGGGGTTGCAAGTGTTGAAACTGAACAAGCTGCTCACATGCTTTTAACTATCTCGTCATCTCCATCAAGCATCACAAATCAATATGAGTCAAGAGAAGAATGTAATCATCTCATGCAAAAGAACAACTGGGTGGACAAAGTGCAAAACGTTTAAGGAAACTCCTACACTTAGTGAGACTCAATCTGGCTTGAATGTTGATGCTCTCCTACAAAAAGGCTCGCAGGAGAACCTTGAGACAAGATCTGATGAGACCTTGAAGATGGATGAACCAAATATGTCTACTAACTCTCTATCCTCACTTAAGAATCTTGATGCAGATTTCTATTTTGGTGATCAATTCATTAATGACAAATCCTTAGATACTGCACAATCCATGTATACCGTCAAGATTCAAAGAAGATACGCCAACTATTCCTCCGATGTCGCATCTTCACTATCAACCGCACTTCCACCTCCCTTACCTACTCAATCAACTGTACAAACACCACCAACATCGTCACCAACCCCTGAACCTGTCATTACAATTGCGGATGAGGTGGCTCCACCAGACTTCCCTCCACATATTCTCACCTCGATCAACTACTAGGATAAAGCCATAAAAGGATAGAAGCTCGGAAAGGCAACTTCCTAAATCTGTTGATTCTCCGGTGGATCGTGTCTATAGATTGGAGCACCTCAACTTCAATGAAGGGTTACTGCCGCTATTGAAGGAGAAGTCAAGGATGCTGTGGAATGGGCTATGGAGGCTCCACTTCTTAGACGATTCAAGGACCTTCCTATCACAGATATGAGAGTTGCTCTGCTTGAAAAGATGTATGATGCTGAAGAGGACAAGCATGAGGTTCACAAGAAACTCTATGAGGCACTTGAAGAATCCATTAAATTCGACAATTATGAGCAGTTTATGATTGACGTCGGGGAAAAAGAAGCTAAAAAGAAAAGGAGAACAATTGTGATGGAAACATTGATGAAAAACCGCAAAGATCCTCCTCCACCTCCGCCACCAACGGGAGGCGCTGGAACTTCTGGAGCTGGTGATCCTTCTACGACAACCAACACACCTCCACCACAACCACCATCATCACCGCCAAAACCTTCTAATCAATCGGGTCCTACAAAAGAACAGTACTAAGAAGAAATCTGCACGGACGACGGTTGATTCAAGGTTCATGTCCACATCCACCTCAATTCTCGATGATCAAATGGTTCACGAAGAGTCGCAAGTCATGGTGACTCGTAACCGATGAAGATGATGCATCGACGAAGCATATTCCTAAGCCATCGAAGATTGGTTTGATACTTACATGGTGGAATCGCACTAGCACATCCGGTAGCACCTTCAAGAGACACAATTCAAAGTCGCATTGTGGAAGATAGACCTCCTTCTCCGTAACCCACATGGACCATCCCAGTCGACTCTATGATTCCCGACAACAATTGGGCATCGCTTATCACCAATAATTATGAAGTTCCAAATGAAGACTCTCTTACGCACTACACCGTGATATGGGAAGTTTTATTAGATGGTTTTGTGAACGGAAGAGTATCTCATCCATAACTCCAAGAGATCTTGAAGGACAAGCTTACAAAATTGTCAAAGTCTTCCATTCGATGCAAATCATCTTCAATATCGATGGAAGAATGCCATAAGATGATGAATGACCAAGTCGGTGAGCAAATCGATCGCTTCAATGTCAACAAATCTCTTCCTCTTGGTGGTGAACCCGGTCGATGACCATTCAGTGAATTCTTCTTCAATCACGACTTGGACTATCGTGTGCTCGCTCTGCCGAAAGAAGACCCGCTCTATCAATATCAAAGATGAAAGTTGCAACCTACTCGATCGGGGCTTGAACAGATGGTTCCCGATCAATTTTGGGTGATGAAGAACAAAAATATGATATTGCCGCTTCTTATGGTATTTCTCACCGTGGTTCAAAAGAAGAAGTTCTACATCGAAAGACATGGTGTCGATAAAAGACGCAATGATGTCGGATCAAAGCTGCAAATCTTAAGTGTTGTTAGTGTAGAGATCTTCCCTATCTATGGATATGAGTACTTGAAGAAGATTGTCCTTAAAAGAGCGACTTCAAAGTGTATACTATTGAAGAGAACGACTTCAAACATCTTCGCCAAATGATTTCAAGATCTCTATCTCTTAAATCTTCAAGGACACCTTGAGCATTTACCGTCCGTGAGAAAAGGCCCTCTCGCATTTGTCACTCTTTGGATCAAGGGCTTAGTCATTCGAAACGAGTTGAGGACTTTCACTTGGCATTGAAAGCTACCAAACCAGATCAACCTTACAAGTCCACAATGGAATGCAACTGGGCATGAATTTCATCGTGAATATAAAGTACTTGACACCCCTAGAGCCGTCATCTTCACCGATAGATATGGATCTCGTATGCTTATGCGTCTATGTGAGCTCTACAAGTTTAGTGATGGTACTCTCAAATTGGTCGAAGAAGAACTTGACACCGAATGAAAGAAGTCAAAATTGATATGAAATCTTGGGTTAAGACTATCTTTTGACCGATGATGACGTGAAGAGGTGTGAACACTTCATTCTCGCAATCGACGAAGACTCAAGACACGAAGGATCTTCCGCACCTTGAAAGTTTTGTTGGTGGAAGGGTTCGAGATGGTCACTACAAACTTCTTCGAGGACCGAATGAAGACTTCTTCGGGATGTTTGTTTATGGTGTGTTTTAATTATGTGTAATATGTGGTGTAATAAATATGAACAACTCGTAATACATGTAATAGTGCTAGGATTTGTACTTGTGGTTTCCCTTGTAAAAGGGAAACATCTGTGTTGTCCATTTCGATCATATAAAACCGACACGCTTTTCTCCTACAAATATTTTACCTCATACATATTTAAATCACTTGAGATCCAAAATCTCAAAGGATTTAAGATTTTGATCGGGGAGAAAATGTGATATAAATATGAAAGATGTTAAAAGATAAGATGACCAATTTTTGTTGCATACTTCTCTCTAATATGTGCTAAACAATTTTCGAATCTCAAGCATATATTAAGGGGAGAATTCTCTTCAAAATTCATGTCATCGTGGCACACAACTTTTAATCTTTCTAAGGTACCCTAATTACATGGCTTTAAATCCTTTGGTAATCATGTATGCACTTCTTAACAAGTTCCTCTAGTATGTGCAAACTCTTTTCAAACCTCGAGGCACATATTGAGGGGAGCAAATTTATGGAAACCTCATCCTTCCCGAAATGCTATATCTACTTGATTTGATGTGGGAAGTGATGTTGATATCTTTAGAAAATGGTAATCAAAGAAGTTAATTCTTTCTCTTGCCTCCGTGTGCAAAACATTTTCAAATACTTGATGCACATGTTGAGGGGAGTTCTCGTTCTAAAATATCAAAAACAATTCGGTACAAAATGCTTTGATAATATATCACAAGTATCCGAATTGATTTTCAAATGGTTTTCAATTGGTTCCAATGGCGGATGAACAATACCAAATAGACCGACCAACTCTACTTTATGTACGGTGATATAAGGATGATAAGGTTAGGTATGTGTTCCCATGATCCGCCGAACCGGAGGGATCTACCGAGGACAATCCACTAGTTAGTGTAGAAGTCCTTAGGTATGATGATAAAAGGAGAAAATGAGATATGGGAAGAGTGCGGACTAAGACCGAGCTAGTATTGGAATAAACCCAACAAGGTTCTAGCTATGAAGTCTCGGTAAGCACCAAGGGTTGAAGAATTAAAAGAATTGAATGAGGAAAGGGTGAAAACAAATAGCCCTCCATTTATTCAACCTTAGGGCGTAAACCGGTTCAATTCATATGCTACCGATGGTAACATCGGTATTGAAGACAAGACGTCATGGACCCGATGGATGCATTGCACTTCAACTTTCAAACCACTCAAGTTCCTCTTAAAAGGACTTGTTTCATTCTCACGGGAACCGACATTATCTATCGACTTTCTCTTAGAGATGGTTGATATTGAAGAAGGAGACCCTCTCCTAGTCTCCCAAGACAGATCCAAATATGCACAAATTGAGTCTAGAGCCACGAGATCATCAATAAATCTCATTAGGACACTTTCAATGAAGACTCTGTTTCACACAATGTGGAAGAGAGATTATATCTTGAGTCCCACGCATTATCCTTGTGGTATTGCGAAACATCCGAGTGATGTGTATACATATTCACTATGAAGATGGAAAGCCTTCGGAGCCAACATCAAACAAGCTCCCGGTAGGTGGCATGTGAGATCTATTATATAGATCAACCATGTGACAACCGAATAGAAACAATGGGGCGATTCAATCTCTTGAATCAATCCTGGTTCGAGTTATGGATTGACGGATACCTTTGAAAACCGGTCTTTGTGCTTAAAAACTCTTTTCTTTAGCACATCGACCTAGTACTCATTTTTCAAACCAAAGGTGTATTTATGATTGATAATTGATTTTCAACAAAACCTTCGTTGTATTGCAAAAACAATTTCTATTGAGCAATACACGATTGTTTTTCAAATCTCTTTTCATCAATCGGTGAACTTAAATTACCGGTTCACTCACTCCGTGTTGTCTTCTTTGAGATGTTCGGTTTGAGAACAACTAGAACAAATTGCGAAACCCTATCAAGGAAATTCTTAGAATTTTACCGATCACAGCGGTACATGTATCGATCAACGGGAACCGTGGGCGTGTACCTCAATTCAACGAAGTGATCAAAGACACTTTCGTGCGATTTATTGCTAATCGTTGTATATAGGTACACCCGACGCTTGCGGTGATCGTAATGAAGCGGTCAATCCATAGCCGCATGCTCACTTAACACATTCATCTCAAAAGAAATCATGATTAGTGCATCAATGACTCGATATTTTCACTCCATGCTTCGCTATGTCACGCCAATATCATGAATCAACTAAAGCTTCCGCTACTCGATGAGAAGATATCATGATCCGAATGTGAGCATGTCGGTCCTAAAGTCACAACATCACATTTTACCAACACCACAAAGGATGTCTCGTAGATTTTTGATAGTGATGATCTCAAATCATGGCTCATAATTATTATCTCATGGATCATTAATGACCTCCACTCTAAAGTACAAATCTATGCAGACTTTGAAGTTGCACTACTTATGCACTAAGATTGCGGTTGAAGAACTAATGTCTACGAGCTCAAGAACAAAGTCAAGAATAGAATGCTAGGTTTTGAAATGTAAAACATGGGGTGACCTCCTTAGGGGAGATTGTTAGGAATTAGAAAATTCCAAGATTGAAGAGTCGGTCACCCTAACTATTATCTAGCATAAGTTAGCTCGTAGACTTGTCGTTATTTACGTTTCTATGTAGTTAATTAGTTAGTCAAGTAGCGTAAAATAGTTTAGTGCAACACCGTGGAGGAAGGTCGGTCTTTACCCATTGTATCCCCGATCCATAGGCGATAGGAGGTTGTTTAGTTTGTAACTCTATAAATACCCTCTACCTTGCAAGGTAGAGGTGAAATTGGATGTTCTTTGGTAATCTAATATTCTACAAGTTTCTCTTACTAGAATGTCCCACTTCTCTCTCTAAAATCATCTCTATGCCCATTGTGTGAATGTTATGATATGTAAGTGAAATCCAATATCCAACAAGTCAAGACAAAATGAACAATGTTCTTTTTACCAAAGATATGTGTTTTGTACTCTCTAAGGATTTTAAGATGCCTGATGAAAGTCAAGTTCTTCTTAAAATTCCTAGAAAAGGCAATTTATATAGCTTTGATATGAACAACATTGTTGCTAAAAATGACTATGCTTGCTTGCTTGCAAAGGCCACAGTGGATGAATCCATGTTATGGCATAGAAGACTTGGTCATGTTAACTTTAAAACCATTAACAAGATTGCCAAAGATGGTTTGGTGAGAGGTCTGCCTCAGAAAAGATTTGAAAATGATCAAACCAGTGGCTTGTCTTAAAGGCAAACAACACGTAGCTTCTTCAGTCAAAGTTGGTTAACTCTATTGCTCACCCACTTCAAATGTTACACATGGACTTGTTTGGTCCTACATCGTTGAGCGACTTGAATCTAAAGAAATATTGTCTAGTGGTGATCGATGATTTTAGCAGATTTACATGGGTTTTCTTTCTTGAACTAAGGATGAAACAACTTGCATCCTCAAGATTTTTATCACAGAAGTAGAAAACCAATATGATATGAAAGTTAAAATCATTAGATGTGACAATGGAACCGAATTCAAGAATAGAGTTATGGATGAGTTCTGCAGAGATAAAGGTATTAAAAGAGAATTTAGTGTGGCTAGAACTCCTCAACAAAATGGTGTTGCCGAGAGGAGGAACATGACATCGATAGAGGTCATAGAACCATGTTGGCGATTCAAAATTGCCAATTACTTTTTGATGAAGCGCTTAACATCAGATGTTATGTGCAAACCTCGCTATGTGCAAAACAGGTTTTAGTTGTAATGACAAAGAACAAGACACCTTATGAATTGTTTAGGGAAGACCACCTACCCTTGACTTCATGAGACCATTTGGGTGTCATGTATCTATTCTCGATACCTTGGATTATCTAGGCAAGTTTGATGAAAAGGCTGATGAAGGGTATTTTGTTGGGTATTCCATGGTTACTAAAGCTTTTAGAGTATTCAACTTAAGAACCCAAAAGATTGAAGAGAATTTGCATGTTGAGTTCCCCGAAAACAAAGTAAATGTCAAAGGAACCGGTCCAGAAGACTGCTTGATCTTGATACTCTAACAAATACTATGAATTATGTACTGTTTCTACAAGCACATCTTCTTTTGAAGCTGCAGGATCAGAAGAGTTTCTTGATGATGATGAACCAAGAAAAGAGGATACTGATGATCAAGATGATTTTAGTCTACCTGTTTGGGACTATGCAGATAATAATGATGTACAGAAAATTGGAGTTGCTCATCCTTCTTGTGATTTGAGAAAAGAAGGAAATAGTCATGTGAATGCTGAAAGTTCTGAAAGCAGTGGAAATTCGATTCCACTATTCAAAGTGTTTCCACCGCAACACCGGATGTAGGAATCACCACCCGCTAATATAGAAGCTCAAGCCAATGATGTTGAAATTTCTAATATGCCAAGTGAGATTGCAGCCTCGGACTCCCCACACCTCTGTTCATAAATCACATCCTCTTGAAAATGTGATTGGGGATGTCTATTCACCTGTGAAGACTAGAAGACAAACAAAGTTGCCTGATGTTCATGGATTCATAAGTAAAATATATGAATCTAAATTACATGAAGGCAAGAATGAATGTCTATTTATGTGTTTTCTGTCACAAATGGAGCCAAAGAATGTCTACAAGGCACTTGAAGATGAAAGTTGGGTGGAAGCAATGCAAGAAGATCTCGCCCAATTTAAGCTTCAAAAGGTATGGGTGTTTGTGATTTGCCTTCCGCAAGAAGGTAATAGGTACTAAATGGGTGTTCGAAACAAGAAAGATGAAAGGGGAATTGTTATCGTAAACAAAGCTAGGCTTGTGGCTCGTGGATATACTCAAGAGGAGGTATTGACTATGAAGAAGTATTTGCCCTCATGTAAGGATTGAAGCAATTAGGTCGTTTCTTAGCCTATGCATCTTTATGGGCTTTAAAGTCTATCAAATGGATGTAAAAAGTGCTTTTCTATATGGGCGATAGATGAAGAAGTTTATGTCTCACAACCTCCAGATTTGAAGACCCCGCATATCCTAACAAAGTCTCAGTGGTTGTTAAAGCTTTGTATGGCTTGCATCAAGCACCAAGGAAATGGTATGAAACCTTACCTACTTATCTTCTTGCAAACGGGTTTCATAGAGGCAGTGGATCAAACTTTGTTCATCAAGAAAGACAAGAATGATATCTTGCTTGTTCAAGTATATGTTGATGATATCATTTTTGGGTCTACAAAGACGAGATGTGCAAAGATTTTGAAAACCGATGAAAGAAGAATTTGGATGAGTTCTATGGGAGAACTCACATTCTTTTGGGACTTCACCATCTAGCACTCCTAGAGACAAGACTACACATCTACTTCTTAAGGAAAATAGTGGTGAAGTCGTTGATGTGCACATGTATAGATCTATGATTGGCTCTTTGATGTATCTTACATCATCTAGACCAGATATTATGTTTGTTTGTGTGCTTGTGCAAGGTTTCAAGTTACTCCCAAGTTCTCTCACTGACTTTGTGAAGAAGATTTTCGATATCTTAAAGCATTTCCTACTCGGGATTGTGGTACTCCGAGATTCTCCTTTAGATCCGGTTACTTACTCGATAGTGACTATGCCGGAGCTAGCTTGGATAGAAAATCTACAACCTGTGGATGTCAATTTCTTGGCAATAGGTTAGTGTCATGGCGGGCAAGAAGCAAACAATGGTGGCTAATTCTTCAACCAAGGTAGTATATTGTCACGCAAGTTGTTTGTGCTCAAGTTTTATGGCTTCGAATCAACTTTTGGACTATGGGTACAATTTTATGAATACCATCATTCATATTGACAATAGCGATTACCATATGCATTATTAAGAATCTGTTCAACTTACAAAGACCAAACATATTGAAATTAGACATCATTTCATTAGAGATCGTTATGAAAGGGACTAATTCAAGTTGTCAAAATTCATACCGATGACAACTATGCCGATTTGTTAACAAAAGGTCTTGATGTGGGAAGATTTTAGTACTTGGTCATGTATTGGAATGCTTAATCCATAATTATGTTAGTGTTGAGGGAGGTCATTGGTACCGAAATTTTGTTTAAGTTTGCATATCATGTTTTGATGAGAAGTTGGAGTTAAAAGGTGTATATCCGAGATACACAATAAATGGTTATTGATTCACCATGTCTAATACACATAAGAATCAACTAGTCCGAGCAAACGACTCTTCGGTAAAGACTTGACAAATCCGCTTATGGTTGATAGTTTACCAAAACTATATGGTTATCAACTCACCATATTCTTTATGATTAAGAGTTGGCTAGTCCATAGCAAACGACTCATGGTAAAGACATATCAAACCGTTGATAGTCGGTAGTTTGCTAAAACTTTGATGGGAGCAAATCTAGTTTACTAATGATTTTATTTCCCATCGCTCTTTGAAATTTTGTGAAAATGACCACCGCTAGTTCACAGCTTCATCGATGTTGTTATTTTACCATCAAGTTTCTAGCTGCTACAACCGATTATGTCAAGAATTAAATTTTACTAGTCGTTGAAAGTAACCATCGATATTCATATATATAGGGTTAATATTTTAAGTAAAATATCTTCTTTCTATATTTTACCTACTTTCTAAAGATAATTTTACTTATGCATCAATTATAAACCCTAACCCTATATATCTTGTTCTCTCAATTGGCTAGTCATTACTTCAATTTTACCGACAAAATCATATTTTTCATCAAAAGTTTCTATGGCTTCTTTGAAATTTGCGAGATGAGCACAACCTAGTGGCATACCTACAAAAGTCTAACGAGAAGAGTGTCCTTTTTTTCATCGATTGTGGATTTTCTTCATACCACTCATATAAGGTATGCTTTGCTTTTCAAACCCACAATCTATATCTCTCAAATCAAACAGCTTTGGACTTCGTCACCCATAACACTTGAGAATAGAGATACATGAAACAATGGATGCTCTCGAGCCACCGTAGATGGGTAACTATTGATGTTAATGAGGCATCCCTAAGGAGAGTACTTCTCTTGGATGATCTCAATGGTCACATCACATTACCTATGTCCGACATTCATGATACTTTATCATCCATGGGTATGATACCACCGACAAAAGGCTACTTTCAAAAGAGTGGTTTTTGTCCCCATTGGAGATTTTTGATTCATACCTTGTTACATTGCCTTAGTCCTAAGAAAACATCTTATGAGCAATTTAGTTCAACCATGGCTTATCCTTTGGTTTGTCTAGTCATCGATAAGATTTTCAATCGTCCAACTATATTTTTACCAAGATGAAAGGCAATGTACAAAGTAAAACAAAATTTTAATGTATCCAAGGTTTGTAAGTCAGGCTTAATGAATTTCAACTCAACCTCATACTACTATTTATCAAATCAGTTGCCTAAAGCCTAAAGTTTTTCAAAATTTGAATAAAGATGGCAATATGATTTTTACACCTCCTACCCCAAATGCTTGCTAAAATTTCAACCGAACAAAACACACCCATAATTAATGTTCCTAACATTGATTATACACCACCGCCTTTCAAGAACCTATGAGAGAAGGTCAAAACAATCATCTCCTCTCATGACAACACAACAAGTTTCGAACCTTTTGGTCTAGGAACAAGCGTTGGTGGTTCTAGACTTCCACCTAGTCCTACTATGGAGGAGTCTCGACCAATGCCCCATGATTCACCTCTCCCAACAGGTAACACACTTGGAAGTGCCGAGGCAAAGGAAACCAATTGGAATTGATGGTTATGTGTACCAAATTAGCAAAACAAAGTTGATTCTCTACAAAAGACATTGGCTACTTTCAAGAAGCAACATGCCAAGGATGTTCAACTCATAAAGACAGATTCGAGACCTTAAAAGAAGAGGTGCGAGGTTGCAAAAGCACAAGAAGATCAGAAGTCGGTGATTTCATCTTCATCCTCACCTTCTAATGGTGATTCACCGATCAAGATTTGGGAAATTCCTCTAAACAGGGAGGAAAACAGTTCGACAATCGAGGGAGGAAAATTGATTTGAAGATGAAGGTGTTACAAGTGAAGGAGCAAAGAAGTTGAAACTCATGGAGAGCAACTTGAAGATCAAGACATTTTCCAAACTCGCAACCGATTTTACCATCGATGATATTTCCATCGCAGAGCCAATTCTTGCCACCGCAAGTGAAGAATTTGATACTTTGAAGGATAATAAGGGTAAATCAATTATGGAAGATGTACATCAACCTAAAGGGAAGGTTTCAAAGAAAAGACAAGTTCGGATTGATCATGATGGAGAACTTGCTAAGAAGATTTCTAAGATCAAATTGCCGAAAGAGTTCTTTGAAAAGAAAAGGTTGAAAGAAATAGAAGTTGCTAGCTTTTTGGAAGCTCAAAGATTGGATAGAATGGAAGATGCCGATTCAATTTCACCGTCCAACCCATCGTTATGAAAGAGAAAGCTCCGTAGTTTAGTTATGTTCCCATCAAGAAGATATTCAGTCGTAGATAATAATCCGTAAATCAAGAAAAAGGCAATTGACCTTGTTGTCGATGCATCTTTAATCGAGGAACAAAGAACTGCTCGCTTGAAAGATTTCATTATGACGAAGAACAATCAAGCACTTGATAATGTAATCGGCCTCACCAAGAAGAATCAAGAAACAAAGACAACCAACCAAGGCACAAATACTTGCATCTATGAAGACTTATTGTTGTCATGTTGGTAATCGAAAAGGCATCAATTCATAGGAATGTCCGATGATCAAGTTGAAAGGGCTTACTACGTAATCGTGAAACAAGATAAATCTTTATTCCAATGGGTTCTCAAGAAGAAGAAAGAATATTTCCTAGATTGAAGAGAAAGGCCAAAGTCGTTGATTCTCAAACTATTAAGAAGACTAAGGTTGATGAAGATCATACAAAGTCTAATGAGAAGGAGATTCCTAATGAGAAGTTCACTAAAGATCAAATGACCAAATGATTGTGATTGAAGATGTAGATTTTTATCCGTAACCACCGCAAATTCGACATCCTATCATTGATCGGGAAGTTTACTCGCTAGCAATTTTGCTCCAACATGGAAGATTACAAGGTCGGAGGTGAAACTTCATCATTCATAACCTTTGAAGATCTTATTAAAGCTTTTGACGTAAATGACCTTAATACACTATGGAAATTAGTTCAAGAAAGGTTTAATGCTCAAGATCTCAAAGATACAAAGGAGATGCAAGCATGGGTAAATCTTAGAAGGCTTTTTGAACCAAATGTCGATGATGACTACTTTGAAAACCTTATTCACATGTCTTGGTACAAAGTGGTTTTATTATGATTCATGTGATGTTCATCATGTCTCTACAACTAATGGAAAAGACTTTTCATGCTTGAGAAAGAATATCCACTTAGAGTGGAGCTCTTACAGAATGTTAACCTTACACATACGAAGTTAATGAAGACAAGGAGAAGGTCGAGCATTATTACAAAGGCTTCAAGATCGGTGTTCAAGAGCTATACAAAAGTTAAGAGAAAGAAGTGAAGTGTTTGATTGAATTCCCCAAATCCTTGAAGTTAATACATATTGAAGAAACTTATTGATTTGCAGAGAAATCATAAGTTTAGGGAGGATTGTTGGGAATAATCCGCTACCACGGATAGTTATGGTTTATAACGCTTGGTTTAACACTAGCAAAGGAAACATATTCCCACCGCAAGTTCTTCATTACCACCGCTATCGCTAATGATAAGGTTAAACGCGCCTTGATAAGTATAGAATAGATCTTGTGTATATTCTATTATGTTAGCTATATACTTATCTTGTAAAGGACTTCTTATTGTATAAAAGGAGATCCTAGGTCATAGTCTTAGGTACGTATTACATTACAAGATTACCTACGAAAGCTTCAAGGTGTAACCCTAGTGATACCAAGATCACTCGTATTATTTCATTAATAATATTGGAGCTTGAGTTTCGTGTTAACTTGTGTTTACTCTCATACATCATATAATTCGTCTTCCAAGTATTACTTAAGTAAATTCCGCTTGCTTGATAATATTATACAAAATATCATTGACACAAGGAGAGTGTCTTAGATCCAACATTAATCCTACGCGTAAATATCCATCTACAAATCCGTGTTTCTGATCATCTTTTTGTAAGTGTTTATGTGTTTTTAACAAGATTTTAAACAAAGGTTTTGAGTCGTTTTAAAAACTAACGGTTAAATCTTAACCTATGAATGATTTTGTGTTCTACGCATAAGCGTATGAACACCTAATCAAGTGTGAGTTTTAACGGTTTAAATGGTAGTGTCAAAAAGTTTGTATAATCTCTATGATACCATTTTTATCCTCAAAACTCACCCAGATGCACAAATTGAATGTGATTGAAATTTAGGGTTTATGCGTAAGTTTGGGGGTTTTCAAATGTGAATGTTTCTTGTTTAAAAGATAGTTAAGTAATGTTGTTTACATGATGAATTAACCAAATCTAGGGCTAGAACTTACCCAGAAACACTAATTGCATTCAAATTGAAAGTTAGGGTTTATGTTCTTAGCATTTGGGTACTTTTGATCCACTTAGGTTTAGATGTTAAAACTTGCATAAAACAACTCACTAGCCTTCTTAGACATCCCAGAAAAAGTTTGGTGTAATTCCTATGGCTAGAACACTTACTCGTAGAAATTGAACTTTAGGGTTTTAAGTTTACGCGTAACCTGTTTCTACGCATAACTGCTTGAAAGTGTTTCCATGATTAGAACTGAAAAGGAATGGATATAGATGATAATATTGGTGTCATGGTGACTTTATTTCAGGTTTCTACGCGTGAATTATTCAGAATCAAGGTTACTTGAACATCTACGCATAAGGATCACCTTACGCGTAGAATGTTATACGTAAGAGAAATCTTACGCGTAACCTTTACGCGTAAGGTTCTACAATGGGGACTATGTGTATCCTGCGAAGGATATGCGTAAACAGTAACCTCTACGCATAAGGTTCACTCTTACGAGTAAGCCTTACGCAGAAGTTCTTTATACGCCACGCGTAAGCTTTACGCCTAAGGCCCTCTTTTCCCACGCTATATTTCACGCGTAAGTCAAGAACCCACGCATAAGCTTTACGCTTACGCCAGTATAACCACCCTGCTTACGCATAATCTTGCAAAATCTACGCCTAAGCCTAGTTTTAACCTTAATTATGAATTGTTACACGTGCAAACTTGTAAATAAATAACTCATAACGCCACGAAACCAAAATGTCACTAATAAGCTTAAAGGTTTAATAAGTTGTGAAAAATAAGTGAAAAACTTGGACTTTAAAACTCAAAGTTAACCAACTCACGAAACTTATCACGACGTCTTTGGACTATTGGAATAACAAGTGACATTGGACTCGTAATAATCATCGACATACCACATTCAAATAATAGACAATAAAATCAACTGTTGACTAACTTAATGTCTTCGATATGTTGGTTCTTTGGCTAAATATCTTCGATCACGACATGGACGCCAAATGCAAAATGTGGAAGCACCAAACGTTCTCACCGTTGAAGATATCTTCCTCATGGTTATCCAATGAAGATAGGAAAGAACAACCTTAGAGTTGATTTTGATAGTTTCACCCGCTCGTAGTCTTCATGTGAGATTGCAAGTGATATTCAAGACTCACCCTATCGTAACATGCTCACCAACTCGCTAAAGGCTCGAGATCTACATTCACCAATTCCGCATACAATGCGAAAGATCAAAGGTCAAAATGTCGGACAAAGGATGCTAAACCACAAACAAGTCACCATCACACCAGCAGATTTAAGGGATATTCTTCTTGTTCCGCCATCGAGCCAACCGAATACAATGCCACACCAACTAAAGAGGTCGTTCTACAATTCATGGTCGACATTGGTTATGACGGTCAAGGAGTAATCACAA
>CM040244.1:227837452-227854434 GCA_022545495.1 Chrysanthemum lavandulifolium | reverse complement strand
TTTCTTGTTTAAAATCACATGATCAAGTCATCAGCGATGTGTATATGGTCGAAGCTATTGACATTCTCAAAGCTTGCCATGTTGGACCCACTGGGGGACATCATAGCCCCAACTACACCGCCAAGAAGGTGTTTGATTCCGATTCTATTGGCCCACAATCTACAAGGATGCCCATGAATTCGTTAAAGCCCTTGGACGCTTGTCAACGTCACGGAATATCTCACAAAGGAATGAAATGCCACAAACGCCATTCAAGTGTGTGAGATCTTTGACATCCGGGCATTGACTTTATGGGGCCATTCCTCTTCTCATGGTAATAAGTACATACTCGTGGCGTTGACTACTTGTCAAAATGGGTTGAAGCTAAGGCTTTGCATACCAATGATGCCCGAGTTGTTGTGAAATTCTTGAAATCTCTCTTTGCTAGGTTTGGAACTCCACGAGCCATAATCGCTGATCGTGGTACGCATTTCTGCAATGACCGTTTGAAAGAGTCATGCGAAGTATGGTGTAACTCACCGCCTCTCATCGCTGCACCACCCTCAAACAAGTGGGCAAGTGGAAGTTTCAAACCGGGATTAAAGAATTCGAGAGGACGGTTGGCGAAAACCGTGCCTCTTGGTCGGATAAGCTAGATGACGACTCGGGCCTTCCGTATGACTTACAAAACACCCATCGGTGCACTCCATACAAGCTTGTATACGGCAAGGCGTGTCATCTACCGGTTGAGTTAGAGCACAAGGCATACCGGGCCTTGAAGCATGCCAACTTTGATATTCAGATCACCGGTGATCACCGGAAAGTTCAAATGAATGAATTAAATGAACTCCGTGATCAAGCTTTACGAGAATTCTTTGATCTATAAAGAAAAGACAAAGAAGATTCATGACTCAAAATCAAGAACCGCTTTTCAACGTTGGTGATCGAGTCCTTCTTTTCAATTCTAGATTGAAGATTTTCTGAAAGCTTAAATCACCGGGTCTCGACCATTTACTATCACTAAGGTTTATCCTTATGGTACCATTGAGTTATCTCAACCCGATGGTCCCGACTTTAAAGTGAATGGTCATCGGTTGAAGCATTACTGGAGAGGACATTCCTCCCGTGATTGTCCCGGATCTTCAAACTTTCCCCATGAACCAATGAATGCGGGATCGAGTCAAGCTAGCGACTCGGGTATCAAAAAGCAAGAGCATGTTACATGGGTTTTCACCGTGTGTACCACCCTAGTGTGGGGAGTTGCCCACATGTTGTGTATATATAAGATGTTCCAAAAAAAAAAAAAAAAAAAAAAAAAAAATCCTTGCTAAATAATGGCCTTAGTATTTCCTTTTACGTTCTATGTTTCGGCATAACCGCTGGTACTTTGAATATTGAGGGCAATATTCATTTCTAAGTGTGGGGAATTTCACGAATTTTATCATGTAATTATACCATCCAATTCCCCCGCTTTTGGCCAAAATTTTTTTTTTGGAGTAAGTGTTTTACACTTACTCAATTGGTTATCATCCGCCTTGTCTAATAAACAAAAGGATTGGCTAATCCAGAGCAAACGGCTCTTGGTAAAGATATCTCAAACCGTTGACGCTTGCAATTTGCCCAAAATTGTATGGTATTCACCACCATATCCTAAAAGTGAAGAGTTGGCTAGCCCGCAAGTTTATGGCTTGTGGTAAAGGCGCTTGAAAACCATAATTGGTAATCGACTCACCAAAGATAATATTGATAATTTATCTAAGAGTTGGCTAGTCCGAAGCAAACGGCTACTCGTAAAGACTAATCAAATCCGTTGGAAGTCGATGATTTGCTCAAAATCATTTGGTTATCGATGTACCATGGTTCTTACTTGAACTGAAACATTTGGCTACTCCGAAGTAATGGCTTTTGGTAAAGAGATTGAACCATTAATTTTCTCAAATCATTGCTAGGGACTAGCAATATCTTAGTGTGGGGGATTGATGAGTGTGTAAATACTCATCATTTTGTACAAATTAGATTGCTAAAACATCCGAAAACACTCGAAACACATCAAAATGATCAAAATATCACAAATCGAGTTTTATGTGTTTTAAAAGCAAAAATATCAAAATCGATGATAAACATATCAAATTTGCAAAATTGCGCTTGATCCCCAAGTTTCAAAAGTTGTCAAAAACAGTCCACGGTACATAATTTCAAAGAAAAGTCACCAAAGGTCCTTTTTAAATCATAAGTTATCAAATTTAGTCCTTTGGTGAAAAATATCAAAAGTTTGAGAAAATTACAAAAATGGTCCTCCAAGTTTGAAATTTGGCAAAATTAGCCCCTGGAATATTGTAAAATGGCAAGTTTAGTCCTTGCATTATTGAACTTTGTCACTTTTAGTCCTTGGAAGAAACCTTTTGAATTGGCAGAAATGGTCCTTTGATTTTCAGCATTTACACTTTAGTCCCTTGGATTATTAACCCTTTAAACCTTTTGGACTTGTCACTATCACTTTGGACCCCTTGCCACTATTACACCATTTTGACCTCCCTACCTTAGCCCTCGCCATACCTCTTTTGACCCTTTGGTCAAAATAAGTCAAAAGCGTAACCCGCCTTCCCACTACTGTGTATCCTTCTCCTCCTTTCACCTCACCTCTGCAACTCTCCCCAAATGGCCACCACCGCCCCTCTTCCCCACACCACCCCTACCTCACCAAATTATCTACACCTCTAGACCCCCACAATTAATGCTACCGCACCCCTTCTATCACCAAGACAACCCATTTCCATCGTTATATAAAAATCACCACTAAACCTCATCATTACACTCTGAAATAGTTCCAATTTGCCCACTAAGCACCATGTGATTACCAAATTGAGGTCCAACAGTCTCAAGACACGTATACAAGATTTGGCGCCAAAACTGTTTAAATGGCTAGGATCTGTTTCAGAGCATGGATGGTCAAGATTGCAAGTGGGAATTGATCAGAGGCATGTGGGGATTCTTTTCAATCTATAAAGAGAGAGAAAGACAGAGTAGAAGGCAGTTAGTTTTATTTTTCTTTGCAATGTATGTCGTTTTTACTTATTAAACCTTAAAATAGATTTAAAGTTGTTATTTCAAGTTCTTTTGTAACATTTCAGTGTGTTTTAATGTATTTCAACTCATATCAAGTGTCAATTTAAGCTTTTGTTTACATTTAATCCTTTGTCTCAACTGTTGAAATTTTCCAAAATTAAATCTCATGTATAAGCTTCAATTAGCTTATTTGTTAGCTCAAACAAGCTTACACTAGCTTACTATAGCTCCTTATAAGCTCAAAGTTAAATTTCATGCAATCTTGAACTTGGGTCAACAAAAGTCAACACGGGTAAAAAAAAGTGATGCAGAAAGAAAGAGTTGGTTCGCATAATGGAATGGGTTGATGTGGAAGCTATGGGTTGATCTATGTAGGATAGTGGGTATTGTTGTCCCGGTTTGATTAATAGCAAGCCATAGTGGCTAAGGAAGTTTTGTAAGTCCAATTACATTATTGATCATTTAAATATGTGTTTGATCTGCTCATTAGTTGTTATTGTTGCTATTTGATCCTAATTAGATGTTCGATTAGCTTAATATAGTATAGATCTGTGGATTGCTTCATTAATAGTAGTTAACGAGTGTTTGGATCAGCTTATATTTGTGTTTAAGGCTAGGTTATTAGTGTTTAGTGGTTGAAACTTGCTTGAGTAGTTATTAGATAGTCATTTGAGGTCCGGTTTATTGCGGCTTAGCTTTAATAGTCAACTTAACCTTGGATCCGATCTAGTTTTTGTATCTCATATCGTAGTAGTCATTAGATGCAAATTGGTTTGAAACCGGTTTATCTAGCATTTGGTTGTCATCTCTAGTGTTAAAACAACTTAAACATTTCATAATATTGGATTAAACGGATTTGGTCAAAGTTCATGTGTAATCTTCAAAAGTCAAATCACAATCGTGATTTTCATAAAACTTTGAGAATCATTCTTTGATTCATCTTTGAGTGGTAGTATTTAAGATTTTGGATATCAAAACTTTAATCGGTCTCATTTTGATAATTGTTTTTGAAAACACTGGTTTGGTCAGTTTAAGCTTCTAATAAGCTCATCAATTTGCTAACTAACCGCGCTCTGTTCACATATGAGTGTGAAACAGTAAGTTTGTAATCATGCACAAGCTTCATTTCAAAGAGTTAAGGTCCGTATTTGGTACAAGTGTAGTTGGCGGTGGTCTTAAAGATCGCTTAAGTGATTTTGTGATTAGCTTATTATTTGAGCTTGTGCTTTGTCCCAAATAGTGGTCCTAAACCATCCGCTTGTATTGACTTAGCAGCTGGCTATTTGATTGATCCGAGCCTTAAGCTTGTTAAGAGTAGGTAACTTTAGTAGTAATTAGCTTAATCTAGTATTCTTTAGTCAGTAGTTATCGTTTGGTGGCTTATCTAGCTTATTAGCTTATTTTTGTAGCTTATATCATATAGCGTTTACACAGAGCTCATTAATCTTACACATAAGTCGTTGATTTTCCATTTTTCATAGATTATATATATCATTTTAGATTTTTCCTGAAAGTTTCATAATTTTTGGTCTTCATTTGCTATTTTTCTCAATTTAATTAGATTTTAATCAATTTTAAATAGCCTTTATAGCAATTAATTGAGAAAAGTTCCAAAAAATAATTTTCCAATTTTATTAGTTTAAGAAAATATAAAAGCATAAAAGAATTTTCCTTATTTTTCCTCTTTTATTTGGTATTTTCACAATTTTAATTAGATTAAATTAGTTTAAAATTGGTAGAAAATAGAAAATAATTAGAAAGATATAAAAATAGTTTTGAAAATTCTTTTGTTATTTTAGATTTTTCCAAGTCATAATTTTAATTTTCTATTTTTATTTCCTAATTTCTTGTAATTTAGGTTATTATAAATTAGTTAAAAATAGTTTTAATTAATAAAATTAGATAATTAGTTATAAAAATAGTTTTCTTTTCTAAAAGTTTCTTTTATCATTAGGTTTATAAAAATATCATTTTCATATTTTTAGGGTTAATATTGTGTAAATTTCACGTTTTTAATTGTACGTCGCGTAGTTTTTAATTTAGTTTTATAAAAACATAAAAAACAAAAACATTAGTTTAAAAATAGTGATAGCATTTATTTAATAGATTTTAACTTTTAATTTCCTTTAATCTCCGTAGTTTATAAAATCTCAAATACCCTCACCGACCACTATCCTTAGTGGTTATTCGACATCCGATTGTGTTAAACACCGTCATCCTCCTCGGGGACATAACGACCCGGAATCCACCGATTCTCCCGATCTTAAATTGCATTGGTGTGTAATGTGCTTTGAGTTTCTTACTGCTTGGTCATTCACAAGTGACTAGCTCGCGTGAGAAAACTTGACGGTTTCGCACCGACCACTCAACGATCCGCAACTTTCACCTCGATGAAAGTAAACTATTTGAGGCACCACCGAATATCAACTCAAGACTTCATGCAAGGAGCATGCCGAAGGCCTAAGCGCCCAAGAGACGATGAAGATAAGGATAAAGATAAAGATAAAGAGCCTAAACGCTGAAGAAAATCGGTGAATCATCCTCCATGCCACCTCCACCCCAAAGGAGTCCATCTCAACAACGATCTCCTCCACGCTCTTCACGACAAACCTCGGGACTCGAAGGTTACCACCTCGACAGAGAAAACCGGTGATCATTTTGAATACACCGGTGGTGACGATGAGAAGTCCCTGAGCTCCAACAACAACCCACCTCTCCCGCTTCATCAAAGAAACCAGCATCCTCATCTAGGCCAAAGAAGAAGAAGAAGACGTCTAAGGCTGATGTTGTTTCATGGCTAGACGATGATGACACCGAATATGACTGGTTTTCCACACTTGTTGATGCTACTCCCGCCCTAACTGATGATCAAGACATGGTAGAAGGTCAAACATTGGAGCATGCTGGTATGTGCTAAAACACATACCTTTTCATCATCAAACGGACCCAAAATAACCAAGAAAGAGCCGTTTATTGCTAATATTTGTGGTTTTCGAGTTTGTGCTTGTGCGGTATGGATATGTAAAACACGCAAAAGGAACCAAATCGACGTAACCGAGCACGAGAGATTAAGAGAGCTTAAGCTGAGCCGGAAGGTCAGAATTATGCATTTATGAAGATTTTATTCTCCGAGGATGATTTTTGAAAGATATATCCAAGTTTGAAGATATGTCAAGAATGGCCCCTCAACTTTGAGTTTTTGGCAGAAATGGCCCTTGAAGATTCAGAAATTGCAAATTGGCCCTTGGTTTAATTGAAGATTGACAAAATCAGTCCTTGGAAGATATTTTCAGATGTACACCTTTGGTCCCTGGAATTTCAGCATTTACATCATTAGTCCCTTTATTGCTAATGAGTTCAATTTTAGTTCAAGATATATTACTAGTCCAATATCTAAACAAATCCACTATCCAACCCAAAAAAAGACCCTCGGCCCAAATCCACTAAACTCTACCCGGCCACTTTGCATAATACCCAACCCGAATAAACCTATTTTACCCGTATCCTCGCCTTTTACCCGAGTCAATACCAAGACCCGTCGACTCATTTGAATAACATTAAAATAAATCCAAACGCGCCTTACCTTTCCCTTCCTCCCAAACGCACCAATTACTGTTTTACCCAATTACCACCACCCACCATTTTACCCAAGCACCCAACATAGTACTAAGGATCTTTCAAGCTTCAGACCCAATGACTTGTCGATAGAATGCCACGTGGCCAATCCAAGCTCTCTCATTGGCGAAACACCTCAATGGGTGAAATGGAGCTCTCGATTGGTTAAGGTGACAAGGATTGGAATTTGTGGTCAAATGGACTTCTAGGCTCTTCTATGGGATCCCAAGCTCAAGGCATCGTGCTATATAAGACCCTCACATCCACAGATAGATTTTGTCCAATCTCTTAAGCTTTAGAGATTTTGACCATTTTATTTCTGTCATTACTTTTTAATCTTATAGTAGTTGTAATTTCATTTTCAAGTCGTGAGCACTCTTTTGATTAATGCAAATTTACTTTTCGCTTGTTACATGAATTTCGCCATTGCTCTCTTGATTGTTAATCCGATTTCAAAGCTTGTGTTGTTAGTTGTTAAGACTCACGTGCTTATCTAAGCTTCTGTGATTTTGAAGTTTCTCAAATCTTGTTCTAAATTTCGCTTTTCAATATAGTCAAACAAAGTCAAACATTTTAGTCAAAATGTTTTGGATTAATCTCTTCTAAAATCATTTTATAGCTGAGTTTTAAGTGGTTTTGAGTTTCAATTCATTTATGGGCAATACTAGTTGAAGTCATCATGTTAAATTACATTTTGTGAACTTGAAGGAGTGTTTGGTTTATACTTAATTCTTGGATTTTAGTCCATTTGCATAGCTGAATCTGAGAGTTGTGGTTTCTATTGATGTTTTTGTAGCCTTAGTAATCTACATTTCAAGTTTCTTGGTCAAGTTTGTGAGTTTGCAAATGTCTCGTTAAAACTGTCATAGTCTTGGCTTGGTCTTAGTAGTCATCTGTTCATCAAGTTGCTTTGTTGCTTTTGGTTTAACTTCTTCGTTGTTGGTTGATTTAAGGACCTGCTAGTGCCATAGATTAGTTTATCGTTGTCGTGATAGTCATGATCTGCTCCCATATCGCAGTACATGAGCCGAACTTTAGCTTATAAGTATTGAATTTTGCTCCTAGTTGTAGCCTAGAGTTAAGAGTGCTTTTCTTAGTTTATTGTTGTCGCAGCTAAGCTTTTACCGCCCATTATCTTTTCTCATTGGTTTGCTACCATTTGCATTCTTAGTCAAAATCACACCACCGATCTATATGCATAATCATTGAAAACCGGTTCAAATCATTGCATATGGGTGTATAATTTGATAAGTGAGCTTGCTATAGTTATATTACATCATATTGCATCTTAATCAGTCCTTGGTTTGCTCTCTAATCTCACCTAAGTCAAATCTCCAAATCTGTTTTCCAAAGTCAAACTGTGTCAAATATCAGTCTTTTGCAGATCTTGCAGACCTTGCATTGAGTCCATTTTAGTGAGTTAGAGCCTGAAATTTGGTTTAGTCATAGTCTGCTAGGTGGTCTTGAGGACTGCATTTCTGCTTTTCACTTTAGCTTATTGGATAAGCTGATGCATAAGCTCAAAGTAGGGTCCAGTTATCTGATTTGCTTAGAATAGCAGTTTGCTTAATCTTAGGTAGCCTGTTGATTAGAGGTTAGGATTAGCTGTAGTTAGTTGCTAGAAGTTAGTTTTAGCTTTATCTAGCTCCTGTATTGGATTGGTGCATTTTATAGCTTATTTGCTTATTTTCTATAGCTTATTCAAAATCAGTTTACATAGCAGCTTCAATATTTCACACATAAGCCCATGTTTTCTTATTTTTCATAGATTTGGATTAAGATTTTAGAATTTTCCTGAATTTTTCATTAATTTTGGTCACTGTTTAGTATTTTTCTTATTTAAAAACAGCTTTTAATCATTTTTAATTAGCTTTAATTGCAAATAATTAAGAAAAAGTTCCAAAAATAATTTTCAATTTTCCCGTTTAAGAAAAATATAAAAGCATAAAAAGATTTTTCCTTATTTTTCCTTTTTATTTTTTTTACAATTTAAATTAGATTAAAATAGTTTAAAATTAGTAGAAAATAGAAAAATAATCAGAAAAATACAAAAACAGTTTTGAAAAGTCTTTAGTGTTATTTTAGATTTTTGAAAAGTAATTGCATATTTTTCCCTCTCTCTTTCATAATTTTTAGATAATTAGTTTTATTTTAAAGTTAAATATTAGTTTTAATTCAAAATAATTCATGAAAATTCCTAAAAAAATAGTTTTAATTCATAAATAGTTTTCAAATATCATTTTTAGCATAAAATTAATTTTTGGTTATTTTTAGAGTTAGATTAGATGTAGTTGCATTTAATTCGCGTTCGTTTAAATTCAGATTTGCGTTTTAATGTAGAATTGCGTAGTTTGCCATAATTCTTAGGTTTTCCCCATAGATTTTAGTTCCTTATGCTTTCCTTATCCCGTAGTTTAGAAAACATCATATTATCCCCTTTTCTCATTCAAACCCGATAATTGAGACGTGAGTTGAAATTCCATTCAACCTCGTTCGAACGATCTCTGCTCAAACCTAATACGTTTGAGTTACCCAACATACTACACACTTCTCATCTATTATTGGTCAGTGTCTGAGCCGTTTTAAGTTTCTTACGGTTAGTCATTCACAAGTGGCTAGCTTGTGTGAGATAACTTGACGTGTTTTGGACAATATCACATGCTAAATTTCTTCAAGAAACGTTTCGGGTGAAGAAGATGACCAAGTCAGAGTTAAAACGCATCAAGAATGAAGCTTTTCAATTGCTCAAAGACAGCTCGGAAATCGCTATCGAAGTTGAATACCATCTTGATAACATAGCACGAGCCATGTCTAACAAAGATCAATTGGCTCAACCCCAGGCGAACATTGACTTCACCGGAAAAGACAAAGCTCCATACTACAATCGATGGTCTAAACCTCTACCAACGATTGTGAACCGATCAACCTAAGATTCCATTCCGCTACTTCTTCAACAATGATTTGGAATTTCTTCTACACGGTAGCGATGGTTCAAAGAAATACGCTACATCACTTACACTTCCATTCCCTACCATATACTCCAACCCATAGCCATCGAAGAAAAGGCTACTCACATGTTTTCTAACGGTGTGGAACAAGATGACATTGATGCAATGTATGGATTCACCATTGGCCGAACGCCGACTAATCTACTACAAAAGTCGCCGGTTCGAAAGTCTCAACATGAAGTGTACAAAGGCAAAAGTGGATTGTTTGTTAAGCATGTAGCTCTTCGCCTAAATGGGACTACACTTTCCTCAAGAAAATCATGGTCAAAAGACAAGACAAAAGAGACTATGAATTCGTGAAGCGTACTTTCTAACTTGTCTCTCAACGACATTGAAGATCCAGATCTTGCCAAGGTACGGGGAAGAATGAGACAATTCTCGACTAAAATTCAACGTGAATACATCAATTCCTTGCTCATCTTCATCGAAGCATAGTGATCCGTGAACGTGCGGAAGATTTACAACTTGTCGTTGAATCGTATCATACACGTGTCAACTTCACCGCACCTCGCCTAGAATTTCCCGACATCAACCGGCTTCCACAATACACTCTCGTCAAGAAACCATTCGAGAAGTTTACCGAGTGAACTACAACGCAATCGCTGATGGCGTGTAGAGATCTTCATAAGTTTGGGGATCACACACTTTGAAGAAGGTCGGGGCGGCTTGGCTTATAGGTTGAAGGCGATACATGAAGGCATTGGATCTCCAAAGTGATGGAATTATCGTGAAAGACGGATGTTAAGAGGATCATCACTCGGATCGATGAAAGGTTATGCTGAAGGACCGCCTGTAACTCGAGAGCTTCGTGGTGGTGCGCCCCAGATTACTCTCACGGCTATCAATGCCTGCTCACATTCCCGGAAATATTGTGGACTACCCGGTACCCCTTAGACTGTTTCATTTTCAATATTGATTTGGATATGTGATTATTTAATTGACAATGGCTTGCGCAATACATAACGTTGTACAACCCGTTTTATAATGAAAGGACCCATGGTATGCTTCTGCCACAATCCTTATAAAAGGAGCGAAAGCTTCTTACTTTTGAGTAAAACTTATCAAACCTTTCACTTTTCTAAGGCTTTGCTAAAAAGAACAAGTACTTCCCCTTATGCTTTTCAAAATCTCAACCGTTAATATCACCTGTTGAGGGGGAGTATTTGATTAAAAAACTTTGTTCACCAAAATGTTCTTTGTGGTAATCTTCCCACAAAACTCAAAATGGTCATATTTATTCTCAACATTTCTTCAAAAGTAACATTTATATGCCATTTTTTAGGGGGAGAAATATTATGTGATAAGAAATATGTTGTGAAATTGCAAATGAATCTTTGTGCTACAGATTTTACCAATGAATTGACGAGATCTTAACTGTTAGTAACTCGAAAAGACTTGTCCGGGACGGGTAATAATTTCAATCTAGTTCGCTAGTGATGTAAACGTGTCTCGCAAAGGACTTATCCGAGTAGATTGTACCTATTTGAAAAGCTCTTGATAGACATGAACTTTGATGGGTTTAACAACCTTTCGAGGTTTGTCCACACCTTCAAGATAGTTATTAGAGCTAGTTGTCACCTAAAAGTCGACAATGTAACTCTTTAACTATGCAACGTAACCGTGTCTCATGGGGATTGTCTATCTTGAGTCGATCAATTCAAAAGTGCGCTTCTTCTATCACCGCAAGATTTGCCTAAACACTTAAGCACGTGGAGGGGGAGTATTTCGCTAAAAGATAAAACTCTCACGGGATACAAAATGTTTTCATTCACAAACACTTTGAGAGATTTTCAAGAAAATGGTTTTGTGACAACATAGGTTAGTCATGGAGTTATATGGTGACTAAGGTTAGGAATAACTGTCCCATGATCCGCCAGAGTCGGAGGGATCTACCCAAGGACATCACAAGTAGTTAGTACTTAGAAGTCCTTAGGTATGATTATAAAAAGGAGAAATGAGAATCGGAGAAAGAAGTAGTTGAAGAATTAAAAGAAAAGCAAAGAAAGGGTGAAAGAAATAGCCCTCCGTATTATTCAACTTAGGGCATAACGGTTCAATTCATATGCTACCGGGTTGTCACTTTAGTGACACCGGTATTGAAGATTAAAAGTCATCATGGACCCGAAGGACGCATGCACTAAACCTTCTTAACCCCTCAAGTTTCACTCAACGTAAGCTTGTTTCATTCTCATAGGGAACCCTACGTAAACTATCGGCTTTCTCTTAGTGATTGATGGTATTGAAGAAGGAGACCTCTCCTAGTCTCCGCCAGAAAACCAAAGTGCACTATCGAGTCTAGAGCCACGAGATTCATCAAAAGATCTCTTAGGTACACTTGACAAATCATCGCTTGTTGTTCAACAATAAGAACGCAAGTGATATATTATCGTGTCCTTCACAGTATCTTAGCAATCTGTCGAGAACATTTATGAGGGGTCACAATTGTGATCCTCGATGATTGAATGGAAACTCCCGCCAGGTCAACATCAAATGCCTCGACAAAGCAGTCACTTGTAACTCCCCATGGATTACGCTTAGTGTGTCTCAAACGGTCTACATCGTGAGGTGATGCTTCTGTACCTCAATGACTCATCTGAATCAGAGGTGTACTTCTGTGACATCGCTTATCTCACTTGTGGGACTCCAGTTCAGAATGCCTTTGTGAGAATTAGAGTTGTGTTTCCACACTATGCTGTTAACACTCTCAAAGTTCAAACTTGTAAGTGTTGGAATCCGCTTATCACTAACCTTTCTTATGTTTTCTTCTTATGGAAGCTCTGGAGCGGACTGATCGTGCAGATTTTTCTCATGCTCATACCAACAACATCACTAATTGAAGTTCTCTCAAAAGGTAACACAAAGTCAAATGATTCTTCGTCAAGTCAAAGAATCTACAAAGTTTAAAGACTAAGAGAACTTCATTAGTACAGAAATCCAACGTCAAAGAGCGTGTGAGCATGTTGAAGAAAGACGTGAGACACCGGAGCAACGAAGCACTGATGCATAACAACAACATACTATCACTACCATCACAAAGAACAAAGATCAAAGAACAAAGTAAATATTGACGCCAAAGCGAGAATACTTCAAAGGAAACAATTTCTACACCGGGAGATTTTTCGAATCAAGACACTTCTTCTCACAAGAAAGAAGAATGTCAAGACGCCAAAGCTACTATTACATCAAGACCTACAACGTTTATCACTCTTTCATTCATCACCAACACTTAGAGGGAGATTGTTGGAATCACTCCTAAACCTTAATTCAAGTGTTAGTGATTCATATGTAATAGTTAGCTTAATATGGCCTTTATGTTTATTATTAAGCTAAGGCTTATGTAAGGCCCATAAGCCTCGCCCAAGCCCATAAGAAGGTAAGGACTCTAGATGTGTTGCCCTAGCTCCTTGCCCTATAAATACCTCTTATAAACCTTCTATTAAAGGTTGGTTGTTCAATTCACACACTCATTCTTTACGCATAATCCTTCATTACTCATACGTGTGTGTGTGTGTGTTTGTGCTATTTGTTGATCCGCCATGTTCACACTTCTGTTCATGTTACTGGTTGATGAAGGAATATGGTACAACTTATGTTATCTGTCTAGTTGATTTGTTTGGTTTGCCATGCTGTATTCTTGTTCAGCTACTTCATCTAGTTATGATGTTCGTTCAGTATTTCCGACCTACACTTGTGACTGACATGCTTATACTTCTATTAGTATCTCAGCTTGTTATGATATTTATTATGTTTATTAATTGTTGATTTTCCGACATGTGTGATTGCCATGCTTACATTTTATTCGCTTGATTTCACCGATTATAGAATTCGCTTAGCTTATGTATATCCGATTATCGATTTGTTTATTTGCCATATTCATGTTTAGTTGACCACCGACCGATATGCTTTTGCAATCGTTGGTTGCTTGATTTGATTATGATATTGTTCATCAACTCCTATGTGATTATGTTCGATACTTGTATATTTGGTTATTTATATGTACTCATATATGTTTAATGATTCACCGCTTTGCTTTGTTTTGGTTCTCTTTGATTGCCCTTCCGGATATCTATTAATATTGTGTTTTGCGGGTTCCTCATTGACTCATAGACTCATTATGCCCGTCACATCTGATTTTGTTATCGATCCTTTTTCATTTTGTATTTTTGATTATGTTTAGCTTTTGTTTTGTTATATCTCGTTCACTTGAATTTTAAGCTCACCAGATTTCTTTTCCATGCGCCAGTACCAAGTGGGACGATGGGCTTGATGGGTCGAGAGTAGTAGCATTGGAGTGAACCAACCCTAGTTTCTTATTACTTTGGACTCTTTTGGAAGAGCATTTGTTTTGATATTTCGTATCTTTTAGACATGTTGGATTATGTATTTGTCCTTTGTAAGTCATTCGCTTATATGACTTGGTATTTTATTTAATAAGATTTCCGCTTGCATTTTTATTAGTATGTTCTGATATGACTCCATAATGTGACATTCTGACCCTTGTCGGGTTGGGGTGTTACATAGAGAGAGTTTATGCGAAGTTTTTGTGATAAAATGAGAAGTAGTAGCTACTTGTGTGTGTGTGTGTATGTGTGTATATATATATATATATATACTAGTGTCAAAACCCGTCCGATGGATTCGTATGACTAATGGTTTTTATTTTTAGGTTTTAGTAAAACAAATATATACTAAAAAGTAATTAATGATTAAATTAAATAATTTACAACTATAATTGATGTTACCAATTTATCCTTGATAGAAACAAACCACGTTACATTCACGTAAAGCTAAAAGAACATTGGTATACGTAGTTCACATGGGAAAAAATGAAATGGCATAAGAAAATAAGAAATTCTCACCTGAAATGAGTTACCAAGGGATTTATGTTTGTCCGTCTTACTTTTATACCCCCACCTCTCGTATGCTCTTTGTGAAACCACTATAACATTTCAACCTCATCCAGCCTAAAGTAGCAACTTTGTTTTTCCTACCCAAACTAAATTCTATCTTCAAGATTCTTTAAAAAATACTTCCTCACATGATCAAAGTTGGCTTTTCTCTAGAGACTTTCGGATCCTCTCTCACAATTTTGACTTCCATAAGATGTTTTCAAACAGCTTGAGGTTTGTACGCTTACCATTCGCCACCATTTATTTGTTAAAGGGAATGCTTCATGTATAGTGCGGGAGGAAGTGGAAGAATTTGTAATTTGTTGTTAATGGGAAAATTGTGCACATATCCTTATTCATAGAGGAATCGAGAATTTTCTTTCCAATCTCCTTTCGTGGCCAAAGTGAAATTTTCATAATATAAGAAAGGTGATCCGATGGTTGGTTCGAGAAGTAATCTATAAGTCACCACACTTGAAAAATATGGCACACCAAAGCCTATCATGGGATTTGGAAGACGGATCACCTCGCCTTGTTCGGATAGCGGCTTCCTTTTTCTTAGTTTCATGCCGTGGTCCGTCTGGTCCAAGTCTTTGAGCCGTTGATGCCTGCTCAAGTCGCTTTGTTTCAATTCCATTTTTGACCGTTAACTCGTAGCTTTCATTCTCTTCTCAGTATCTCATGTCTCGTGGAGTCTCACAATTTGTTTATTAGCTAATCTTTTAGAAGGACTACAAAATTAATCAAGTATACTAAAATATGCTTATATTAACGAAATATGCGCTTAGATCATATAAATTACACATGCTCATAACTTTGCATATTGTCCTCGATAAACATGAGGCTGAATTCATCCTATGATAAAAGGCATGTACATACCATATACGAAGTATTAATGATTTATGACACTAAGTTTATCTTATATTCTTAATTCACAACCAAATAAAATCCACAACCTCCCATGAGCAAAGACCCATAGTCGCTATGTAAGCTAATTGACCTATATAAAATACACATTAATAGCATATGCAAAATATGGTGAGATCGCCTACCTATAATGTTCCAAGTAGGTCTCCAAACATTCTTCGTTTTCGGTTGGTCAACGATTCCACTTCAATTCGAGAACTTTATGGTTGACTCACAAATCTTCCTCTCTTGCAATGTCACCACACAAGGACAATATGAACATCTTCAATGAGCAAGAAGAGGCTTAGTGTTAACATCCGCCTTTGCCATTGTCATCTCAAACCTTGGTAATCGAATTACACTCGCAGAAGAAAGCTGAACAAAATAGAAGAAAAATAAAAAATGATTATCATTATTTCTGTTCGTATAATTGGGCTTCTAGAGAGTCCTGAAGACACTACCTCTAAATCTTCTATAATTATTTGTAGGATAGTTCGAAAAAATTAACTTTAAAACACCTTAACAAAAGTGGTTTTATGGCTATACCGATATCCAAGAAAGCTTTTGCATTGCATTCTCAAGCAAGAAGGACCAGCGGCTTTCACGCAGTATAGATGTACCAACTCACATTCATTTTCTTTATCTCAATCAACTCAAGTGATTTAAACTCTGGTGCGTAAGTGTATAGGTCTAGTCCACTGCATTTTAATTTTCACACGTCAAACTGTATTTTGAGCTTGAAAAGTAAGCAGTAGATTACAGATGAAACGACACATTCAATATGATTAAGATTATTAAAAGTAGAATAGTCACAGTATGCATAAACTTGAAAACTCAACGGAATTGATGATGCATCAAATGATTTTTATGCCTTGATATTTGGTAATGAATTCTAGCAAAGTACCTAACAACCCCTAAAAGTAGTTAGTAAGCAATGCCGAATGATGACGTACCCTCCGATCAGGTCGAAGGACTCCCCTTCGACCTCTGTTGAATTTGAATTACGAAGGCCCAAGTCTTTCTTCCTAAGTCATTGTTGGCGTAAAATCATTCATCAACGATATGGTTACCAGTTGGGAATTCGCCAATGAAGGCCTATGCTTCCGGGGTCTTCTCTGAAGACACTAAGACAAAGGAGAACATTGACTTGGTCTTCCCCACGCTCCCACTATCTCCTTAGCTTCTCCGCCAAGACAGAGAGAGTGGGGATGAAGCCCTAGCAGTTACCACAAATCATGGGGCGCCCCATAATCTCCGAACGTGTGCAAACACTCTCAAGCTTATTTCTCTATCTATAAATAGGTCGACGAGTCATTTCAATGGTATGTTCACTTACATGTTTCACATACTCTACATTACTTACAACACATATCACATACTTACTCTCACGCCAGAGGTGGTTCGCAGGGTCCAACCCCTGCAAGAATCACTTAATGAAGTGTCTACTATTTCTTATTGCAGATTGGCTACAAGTTTGGCGCAAGCATATCACCCTCATAACCTTCGATCACCATCGCAG
>CM040244.1:227176652-227237252 GCA_022545495.1 Chrysanthemum lavandulifolium | reverse complement strand
TAGACTTAAATCGACGTACACTTGACTTAACGACACTATTCCCTAGAGGCGATATCAATACCGTGGCACCCTAATTACTACACTACAACGATTAGGTTCACTGCCTAGGGTGTTATAAAACTTGCTCGAAGAAAAGGAAGTTCCTTTGACCCCGAACGACGCGTGTAGCGTTATCAGTGTTTTTCACAATTAATGCACAAGATTTTTCTTTCACTCATACCTTATGGCTATTTATACAAGTATGATTTTGACTTTATCCTAGAGGACAAACTGACATGGTTATAGAAGACAAAATACTGATGTATTTTGTCTCTGTTTACAAAGGCTATATTGGGTAAGATACAAGGATGCTTTCTTCTTGTCATTGATGACACTGATCCTGGTTGTTAGCGTTTCAGGGAAAGTTTGACTTTGGGTTGATAAGGACTTCGTCTTATATGTTCAAACTTATCCCGCCTTGTCCCGCTCATTCTTCAGTCTTCTTAGCTTTCAGTCTTAATCTTCAATCTTGTCTTCAGTGATAATAGTTGGTGAGGAGTTTTGGGATTTAGTGAGTTATTGTCATCACTCACTGAATCCACCATCTTCTTCTTGACTCAATCTTCACCCCTTGAGTTCCGCCTCACTGAGTGGAGAGACTTTACTTCTTTGTCTTGCACTGAGTATCCTGAAGATGACTCCTTTGAGTGGCTATCGCTCGGTGACTTGTTCGTGTTTAAGGTTATAAACACTTAGGGTATTTTCTATTCAAATCCTAGAATTAAGAGGTTTGGGTATTCTTGAACCCAACTTGAATCAACCAATCAAGCGAGTTCCAAATGATAATACCAAGTTCAAACGACCCAACCACGGTACAATATGCCTATAGCCCTCTTTCATGACCAGATAAATTCGAACAGAGCTAACAAAACACAATGTCTATGCATATAGCCTTTTTCATGACTTGTAACTCCCTGCATGTACACATTTATGTAGGCCCAATTAATATTTGCGAATAAGATGTTGAATATCTATACTCTCTTGTGATTACACCTCTTTACTATCTCTTGGGCAAAAGGTTTAGCAATTGAAGTAACTGATGAAGATCGTAACATGCCTAAACCTCATGATGTAAGAAATGTTCAACCTTGAGGAGAAAAAGTTTAAACACGTCTCGATAGACCTTGACCTCGTAATTTAAATCGTTGATGAACTCTTGAGAAAATCTCGTACTACGATCTCATGATGAAGTTGGTAAAACAATTTCGTGACTTAAACTTGCACTAAACTTGTGACTAGAGCGATGTGTAGAACCTCCTGACCTAACCTCAATCTCGTGAGCCACTGAATATGAATATCGTATTAACCAAAGTGATAGTTACTACATGATAAATGAAGAACCAACTAATGCATTTATAGATCACATGAATAACCAGATAGCCAAGACCAATTATATATAATAAACCAAGCAAATAATCTTCGTGTGACATACAACCAACCAACCAACTTGACTCGTGAAGTCAAATAAGTACACGAACTCGTGAAAAAAACAAATTCAAACCCAATCCTGTACTACAATCTTATCTCATGATGTAGTCAACCTTGTAAAAACTAAAAGCCCAAATTTCAGCTTAACCAATTTCAGCGCAAAATCACACTTATAATACCAGCCCAATCACTAGATAAATTAATTTTCGGCCCATTCACAACTAAAACCAAATTTCAACCCAAAAATCATATAATAAGCCAAATAAAAATCCCAACCCACAAATTCTTATTACCCTAAAAACACTAATACCTAATTCATTTACCCTATATTTTTCAACCCTAATCCCATTTCATCCTCATTTCTCTTGCGTAGTCACACACATAAACCTATGCACTTACATGGACTCGAATTAAACCAATCCTAAGTGAAATGTAATTCTTTATATACACAACCTCACCCTATGGTTTCGTGAAAATAAATCACACCAATCTTTCTTTTGTTTTAAATAAGCGAACCTTTGAATCACAAGCGCAAACCAAAACTCGTTTATGATTATGTTCGTTATTTGAAATCCACAAAGAACTCAACGATCGGCTTCAAGATCTTTTAATTAGGTCTCGGGTAAGGTTTTGTTTTTGTTTTATAGACGATGATAGGTTTAGTAAATGATCTTTAAAGATATTTTTCTTGAAAGAAAATAACTAAAGATCTTTGTTCTATAAATTTCAAATCTTGCTGTGTTTTGGAGATGGGATTATTGTTTGTGGTTTACAGTTGGAGTTTGGAGATGTATGTGACTGAGGTTGTTGTTGGGTTTATAGAGATATAATTAGAACAGTGGTTGTTGGTTATTGTTGTAGTTGGTTGGTGACTTTTACTTTCTTGTTTCTTGTTTCACTTTTCTTGGACTAATGATGGCTAATAATAATCGGAGGTCAAACCTCGTAACTCTGCGGGTATCTTGTGGTATCTCGTGATTTTGGGTTAAGTCTCGAAACATATTCGGGTTTGTAACAAAAGTACAAGTTTCCGAATATTTAGATGCAAATTAACAAGTCTCAGAAAATAAGTCTTAAACTGTAAGGCTCGAAATATTTGTCTCATAACTGATTCTCGTAACTGATTCTTAGAACTAAGTCTCAGAAGCGAAACCCTAATATATTAGGCTTGGAATAACATATTCTAAGGCCTTCAAGTAGACCAGATTCCGAGACATTCAAAACATCAAATATTTTACCAAAAAACAAACACAAATTGTCTTATAACTCGAGATCTAACCACCAAAATACAACTTCTAATCCGATATAAATGTAATATAAACTAGTATAAAGCTTTACCACAAAATAATTAAGTTTTAACCATAAAATTTAATACACAAAAGCTATTTTGGATGTATTTTTACACGAAAACTAGTGACTTTTGGCTTTAAAATCTCACTTTTAAGCATATTAACCACAACAAAACCAATATAATTTGTTACCTAGGTAACCCCGGCTTTGGTACCAATTGTATGATAAATTATTTCATATAGATTGATGTTTATTGTGGATTGGGAGGTCGGCCTTGTACAAGCCAAACACTCACATGGTGGGTGTTCCACAACTTAGAGAGATAAGGGAAAAGAGAGTGGTGAGTGAATTGATAAAATATTATTAGCAACACACACCCTTTAAGTGAGACTTAAGGGAGTATTTATACTTATTACATAACATATAAATAGATAAAATGCAACTTTAGTCCCTACACTACTCCTAAAGTCATTCAAATACAAATCTAGTAAGCTATATATTTCTTGCTTTAACGAGGGCGGATATGATTTTTCCATTTGAAGATGAGGGAATCGTATTCTCTTTTCGATTCTCACATTTCCTCTTAAAGTAACCTAGTACAGTCGTCCAAAACTCAGCAAACTTTTGAGCATTCTATTTGACGTTATTTTCGGATGTGTTAATCCAAGCTTTACACAACGCTAACTCTTCCGCTGGGTTCAAGTAAGTTTAGAGTCATCTTTTGTAGACGTTTTGGATTTTTAACGTTCTTTTGATGCCTTCTTTGTGACGACCACCACTGATAACATCAAATAATCCTGATTTTTAAGTGTCAATTTTCCCCGTTTATGCTCATATTTTATGTTATTTATATGAATTTATACTCTTATTCCTTTATATTTTGTTTCTAGGTAATATATGAGCATTGGATCTTAGAGCGCGGTTTTGGAGATATTCTTAATGATTTTCACCTTAGTATGCTTTTATGGAAGAAGCTACGGTAACTCTCACTCTAAATTACGTCGTAGCTAGGATTATGTTTATGAAGACCAAGTCAGCAGTGATACAACAGTAACTATCAACAAGTTACGCCGTAACTATCTAGGTCATGTAGAATTTCGCGCCTCCATCAACTAACCCGTAACCTCCAGCATGAGTTACGACGTAACCAGCACTACGAGAGTTCTGATGAGATCTTTGAAGATTACGGCGTAGTCAATTATTAAGTTTACGGTGGAGCTTAGAATTACGACGTAACTATTCTTAAGGTTACGCCGTAATCATCACTACGAGACTTGAGTTTGGAGGATAATTAAGTTACGGTGTAACCACATTATTAGATTACGCCATAACTATGGTCGGGCCTATAAATACAAGCCCTAAAATCTGCATAATTCATCATTCACTCACCACACAAAAGCAGAGAACATGAAGAGGGTTCCAAGGGCAGATCATACTCAGCATACAGAGCTATTTCCAAGAGAGAAATCACACCATATCATCGATAAGCTTTAGCAATTTTTATTTCATTACAATTTAATTCATGTCTTCATTAATTATGTTAAACATTGAATCGATTGTGTGTTTTAATATGATCGGCTAAGCACTTTTGGTGCTAGCCTAGTTATGATTCCTTGATTGTGTTGTTTATGTTTTCGCACTTCTATTATTGTTTCTAAGGTATGCATGCATAGTTAGTTGGTAGTTACCTAGCTTTGGTAGTTTTGAGTTGTGGTCGTGTTACTTGCTTAGAGAATTGACCAAAGGACCATAGGAAAGTAGGTATAGAGGGTTGGTAAGAATTGACCAAAGGACTATCAATCCTCTTGTGCGAATTGACCAAAGGATTCTTGTTCGGAGCGGGAACTTAGAAGTTAAGGATGTGTGTCTAAGATGCTGGCGCTTGGGGCACACGTTGTTTTGAATCTTGCATGCAGGGTACTTAATGACTTAGCTTAGGTTGCTAGAGATCCCCGTATCCCCAAAGGGTAGGCCTTTGACTTCGGTAGGAAACTTTGTCTAATAGGTTATGACGAATTGACCAAAGGAGTCTAGCAATTTGAACCCCACTTGAAGCAATAGGAAGTAATTAGGAAACATAACATGATAGGATGAATAATCTGGTTAGCACACTTTCTCTCTATTGTTCACAACCTCATTTAATTTCCGCATTTCATTTCTTGTCTATTAGTATAATTAATCTTTCAATAATTAATCTTTTAAAAACCGTGACATTAGACTTAATTAGAATAAAAAACTACATAGTTCTTGGGAACGACCTCGGCTTTACCACCTTCTATACTATGCACGATCGGGTTAACTGCTCGTTAATGCAATAGGTAGACCTTAGGTAGACGAGACCTTATAAATTTAAATACTGGTCAGAAATCCTACATCAGAATTTTAGTGTCGCTGCCGGGGAGCTATATTAGGATTTTGTTTAAGTCTTTTATTTTTTATTCATTTTTTGTTTTTCTCACGATCTACTTTCAGTTTCAGATACTATGGCAGTTGTGGACATCAACAACCTCACTCTCAAGGAATACCTCGCAATGACTCAGGATGAGCAAGGGCCGGGGCTTGTTAAGCCGACTATTGGAGCGGAGGTCCGATTCGAGATGACCAGTTTATGAGGGAGTTACGTGCAAACCCTTTTTCTAGAAGTAAGAACGAAGATGTTTACGAGCATATTGAAAATGTTTTATACATCGCAAGCCTCTTCAACATCCCTGGTGTCTCTCAAGATGCGGTCATGCTTTGAGTATTCCCTATGACACTTACGGGATTGGCTAAATGATGGGTGGAAAGACTATCTGTGGAACCGACACATGGAATCTTCAAAAGAGCATTCATTCAAAGATTTTGCCTCCCTCGAGAATGGCAAAATAACTAGAAGAGATTTACAATTTCGCACATGCAAACGGTGAAACATTATACCAAGCTTGGGATAGATATAATGACCTCCTATACAAATGCCCTCACTCATGACCTCAATAATCAGCAAAGGTCAACATCTTCTAAAAGGGTATTGGAATCAAGTATGGCAGATGTTTCGATTCTTAGGGTCGATCCTGAATGACACTTACTCTAGCGTTGGAAGCTATACAAAATATGGCCGACCACTCTCAAAAGTGGTATGAAGAAGGGAGCTATAGAAGTTTAGGCGAAAGTTTGGATGGTATAGTCACTATCACCAACAAACTTGATAATACTTGTCCGTGATATGTTAAAACTTAAAGAAAGTGCGACGCTATTCAAGTGGGGTGCTAGATATGAGATGGAGCTTACCTTGCTAAAAACTTCCATCTTAATGAAGAAGATAGGAAAATTGAAGAGGTCAAGGCGGTAAAGCTAATAGAACTTTCCAAGGATCATGTTAGAATTGGAAATTCCATAATGAAGTGTCAGTCACCCCAATTATAGTCTAGCATATGTTAGCTCGTAGACATATCGTTATTTACGTTATTTAGTAGTTAATTAGTTAGTTAGCTTAGTTATTAGTTTAGAGTAACACCGTGGAGGAAGGATGGGTCTTTACCCACTGTATGCCTGATCCACAGTCCAACAGGAGGACGTATTAGTTGTAACTATAAATACCTCTTCCATCCTTGGAAGGGGTGGAGCTTCTAATCTAACCTTTCATTCTTTTTGTTTTACTTTTCTCTCAAGAACTCCCGCTCATCTCATTCACTCTCTAAACATGGCTTCTTGTTATTTCAATTATTCTAGTTACCCGAATCATCAAACAACATAATATGTATGATCCTACAATTCGCATCGAGCTCGTGTTGTGTTGTTTTTCGATGATTCGTATGGTTTCGAGCGGTTTCATGTATGCGGTTTGTTACGCTTAGTTGCGGTTTGATGCGGTTTTGAGTCATATTGATGAGTGTTGATGTGGTTTGATGATTGTTTCGTAATCGTCCATAACCCAGCGTTGTTGTTCATATGCATGTTATTGGTCGATCACCGCTATTCATATTCATGTTATTGGTCTTTATGTTGTTCACGTTATGAATGGTTGTGATTCATCCGGTGCTTTGTATTGATTATCCTGTCATAAGCAATTTTAAATCTCTTGTTATTCAGCTTTTATACGCTTTCTATGATGCGATTTGATGTCGATAATGAACTTCACAATATGGTTCGATCAAGTTCAGTTTACGCGGTTTGTCATTTAAACCTGCCAGTATTCAGCAATGAGGCAAGCTTGTCACATCAAAAGGAAGGCATGTACTAATATGCTGAAGCCAAATGGGTCAACTCATGGTTTGACTTTTTAAGACATGAGTTTTGACCATGTTGGAAGTGGTTTGATTAGATAATGATGCGGTTTGTCAGCTTTGGAAAACAAAAGCGATTTGTAATTCATGCGTGCTGACCATGATTGGAAGCGGTTTGTCAAAACAGTCGTAAGCGGTTTGTCTTATAAGTTGAGAAGCGTTTTGATAAAGTGCGCTTTGGAAGTAATGAGCAATTTGGTGACAAAAAGCGTTTTGACTCTTGAGTTAATGCGATTTGATAAAGCATGAAGCTGCTTTGACTCATAATGGGACATGCGGTTTGAGTGTTAAAAGGTATGCGTTTTGAGGTTTGACTTAAATGTACTATACTGGGTTCGACATGTAAAGGACAAAGCGACTTGTTTGATATTGAAAAGTATGACTACTTCAAATGACATGCAACTACGATTCATACAACATCAAGATTGGAACATCAACAAGAACAATCAAAACAAGATCTATCTACATAAACATCAAGTGAGAATGAAAAGAAGGAGAACAATATTCATTCTACAAATTCTTATCTTGACTATGACTTGGTATTATGTCACAACTATTTATTACAAACATCATGTCCTGAACCAAACCAAATACAACATCATACTCTCAAGACTCATCGATATCATATCCAAGACTCGTCCCAACTCTCAATTTCATTTAATTCATGACTCAAAACCCAAAGGTATATACATCAATAATCAAGATCTCGGTTCACTGCTTGTATATATATCAAGACACATGAAGGTACCACAAACCGAATTAATCATCATCAATCTTTATTGTTGCCTCTCCGAAACAAAACAAAATATGACAACAATAATGTTATCTCTTTATTTGGTTTGTTCAAACTTAAGATAAAGAAACTAATCATATAACGAATTGAATATGACAAATGGATCTCAGATTCTTCGTGGTTAAAATGATTTCTTAGTGACCTTTTCAGATCTAAACATCCACAAAGGAAACCATCATTGATCATAACTGATGAAGCCTAGCTTCATATTTCTTTTCGTAGTCAATGAAATAAATTTAACAATACTGTTAATTTATTCGATTATTTCATTAAAAGACCTCTTACATAATCGAAAACAAATATATAAATACCTACCTTGATGCCTTGGTTTGATCTTATGGATGGTCTCAAACCCTCGAGACATCCCTGTGGCGAGGCTAATATGAGAAGGATATTGGAGGAGAAAGCAGGATGAAAGGTGCGTGTTTGTCAATGAACTGTGATGGAGAGTTTTTTTGGAGAACAGAGTGCGCTTTTTACGCTTATGTATCTAGGGTTACAAGATTTTAGGTCAAGTGAGTGTATTGTGTTTGGATGGGTAAAAGATCACATGGGCTGAACATTGGTGTTTCGGATCCAAGTTGGTTAAAGGTTATGTGATTGGACCGGATTAATTCTTGTGCTATTGGGTTATTCGTTTACTAATATCTCATGAATGGGCCTATGAACCAATTTTTCGCTAAATTGATGGATTGGATTTGGGTCGGGAACTTTGGGTTGACATTTGATTCGAGCTGATTAAAATTTGATGGGAATTTGATGGGATGACGGCTTTTTCTAATCCGAATATTATATTAACTTGTTGTCTTAATAAATTTTGGACTCAAATTGGTATTTTTGATATAAATTTCATGAGGATACACGTTTAAGGATATTTTGTGATTAGAGTTGGATCGGATTTGCTTTTCACATGGGCTTGAATGGATTTAATATATTTAGATGGATCTTGTATTGCATTTTGGAAAGGAGTTGTCTTTGAATATGGGTTTGAATGTAAACCGGATGTGTCAGTATATGTGATTACTTGGATTTGGATGATGGACTGATAGGATTTGACAATATGAGATTTGAGAATATGAGGTTTATGAGATTTGAGTTGTGCAAGTTGTAAATTGATATTGAGATTTGACGATGAGAGTTGTGATTACGAGATTTAGTGATGAGATTTGGTGATGATGAGATTTGAGGATAAGCTTTGTTGGTTATGAGATTTGATCATGAGTTTTGATAATGAGATTTAAATATGAGATTTGGGTTTATTTGATGATGAGATTTGTTGAGATTTGGTATGATAATGAGAGTTGTTGTGGTATACAGTTTGGCACTTTGGTGTATACATTTTCATGGAAGAATATTATGTCACCATTGAAGTGTTTATTGGAAAATGTTGACTACGGATTGTTTGGACTGTATTTTTATTTGGATATGAAGTGAGGTTTTCCGCCGCATTTACTTATTTCGTCTTCTTTCTTTCTACCCTTCCGCCAAGATGACTTGTTTGGGCATTTATAGAGTGATAAAGACTTAGCTATTTAGTTACTTTTGTGATTCTTCTCGCTTAACCCACAACGTAACTATCACTCGGTGTTTCACGCAATGAGGATATGTCAAGAGGTTTTGTACATTGGGTACACCGCTTTTTTTTCACAAGGTTTTGTACAAGCGTTTAAGTAGCAACCGAGGAATTCTACTTCATGTTCAAATTTGGTATATCGGGCTTACTTTACCAAGAGGTCACCGCAATACCGGCTTAATATGTGGATGATGTGCTTACCAAAGTATTTAAAGGATGAGATGTGATCAAGAATTCCATGAGATATTCGATGCTACATAATGTCAAAGATATTTCAGGCCTAAGCAAAATCTTTCAAGAATCTTCGTCAATGTGAATTTTTCAAGATGTTTGCTTATGACAAGAACTTTTCATGATGGTCGATATCGCTAATGATGCTTCCGAAAGTTCAAACCATCCGAGGGAGAAAACGGTACTTTGATGTTTACGGTCAACCTCGTGGGGAAGTAGTGTATACTACTCGACTTAGGATGGTTTGTGAAATTGTCTACATGGGTAAAGAATTGTTGACAATGTTTTTGATGATTGAGAAAGAACTGTTGATGAGCCGCATGTTCCCTAAAACATATATTCACCGAAACCGAAGTTGTCATAATACATTCAAGATGACATTGTTTACTGCTTAATCTTGATTTTGTAAAATCTCATGAAGAAACTATTTCTGCTTAAATCATAGATTTGTAAAATCCGTGAAAATGGAAACATCCCGGTAATAGTGAAGTGCATTTATCGGATCTATCTTCATGTTTATTCTTGGTTTTGTAAAATCCCGTGAAAGAACCTATTTCTCGTTTAAACCATAGAATTGTAAATCCCGTAATGATGGAATCATCCGAGAAAGGAAAGTGTTGTTCGGGATCTTATCGATCTTTGCTACGGTTATTCTCTATTGAAAGGACATTTGGGTACTGGGTTCTTGAGCTTCATACACTATCATCGAGGGAGAAATGTACTTCAAGGATGGTTAGCGATTCACATGATCGACTTAATGATTTATTCTCGAGTTGACTCCGCAAAGATGATCGTGATTCATTCTCGCTATTTCGTGCTATCGGCCACTCTGCCTTTGGGTATATGTGTATTCGGGTTCGTGAGCTCATTCTATGAGATCGCCGTGATTACTTCAACTACTGGGGAAGTGGTCTCGACACCTTTTGGTATGCATCACTTGAGTTCAAAGGTAAAAGAAATATGAGAAGATTCATTCTGCTGGATGATACATTGTTGTTCTATCTGATGATATAAACCCGAACGGAGAATCACGATGATCATTCTTAAAAGGAGTAGCAAGAACGATGATAATGGTGTGCTTCTTTGTGCACCTAGCTATGGTAAGCTTGAAAGAAAGCTTCGAATCTGCTCAGCTAAAGGATTTTTGGTTTGGGGGGAAGCTGCCAAAGTCTCACATTCTTAAAGGCTCAATTCCTTCTTTTCAAGAGCCTCTAAGCTTTTGGTGGATGTTTAAGAGATGACAATTTCTATCTTCTACAACGGGTTGTTCGATATCCTTATCTCTGCATTCTATCATCATCTTCTTAAACTATATCATCTACTCCATCCGTAAATATTCATCAAAACCAAATAGAAAAATATAAAACCAACAAAAATCCATAAAATTTAAAATTTGAAAAATACCAAAAATATTGTTTTCTTAAGACATGTCTTCCGCATCGATAACATCTACGCCTTAGAAATGTCATTCAACAATGGCACGGGACCATAGATGAAGTTCGAGCGAGAAGGTGTAAATATTTCTTTTCAAAACATGTCTAAAATTATGGCTTGCGCTATTTCAGATCAGAACCGTGCTTAAACCATGGTTTGATATTATTTCTCATAGCAACCCGCTCTTCAAAGAAGGAAAGTGTTGCGCTAAACTAATTTTCATAAATATCGAGCACTTATCCTAAAACAAAATGAGGAAAGTATGTCAAGGATCATTGTTCCTACACAAATGTTTTCTTTCTAAAAATTCTTCGTAAAAATATTTGTTGTGTTCAAAATGGTGGAAATTGAGTTGCTTGAAAATCAATCAAATCGTAATTTTTCATAATTTATGAAACCCAATCAATGACTTCAACATGGTTAAAACTTTTATGAAATGAGTCATTGATTGAGGGGGGGAATGTTTTTCAAATTTATATCATCTATCGGGCTTATCTAATTATCCTACATACTTAACTAAAAAATATGTTTGCCTATGTTGAAGGACTAGGAGTTTAGGATATATTTATTTGGATTAGATGACTATAGTTTGATAAACACATTATTCTCATGCTTACATGATCTGATTGATATGTTGGATTGACTTTTATTAGTCGATTGTCGTTGGGTGTTGTCGACCACCATATATCCTTGTGTTGACTAACGTATGCAGATAAGATGGTTTATAAGAATGTTCCCGATCCAGATCCCACAAAAGAAGATGATTGGATGCCGTAAGGAAAGGGTAACTATATCTTGGGTAGACAAAAGAAGAAACGAAACTTAATTGGATCTCTATAAAGTGTTGGCATGATAAATGCAACGCTAGAGATCTCACTGCATCAGCAGATGGATTTCTTCCAGCCCTACAGCAACAACATAAGCTTCTTAACCACCTAACGATCTTTGTGCAGACAAGTAGTGGATGATACCATTTTTTCTTAAAACAATTTTAAAAATATTGTTTTGAAAATGGGAAAATATTGTTTTGAAAATAAATTGAACTCAAATTTTGGAAATCAACCGACTTCATTTTAAATATAGTCACTCAATCAACGATCACGGTCATTGATCGAGGGGAGAGTGATTTCAAATAAAATATTTTCAAACGATATTTCTTCATAAAAGTCCGCTTTGTACAACATAAATTGGTGATCTAAAGATTTAATGTTATGTCATAGTATGATTTTCTTTAAAACTCAAAGATCTTACAAATGAAATCTTTTCGTTCTTGTTTGATTGTGAAATTGTTTTATTTTACTTAAAGATCTCTTAAAAACTATGATACCTTACACTAACAATCTTTAATGTCTATAATTGGTCCTCATCACCAATTTCAAAATTTAAATCTTGCCACGCCTTTCCCAAATTTTTTAAATGATTTAAATCAATTGGGATTACAAATCTCAAATGGTTTGAAATTTTTGATCGGGGGAGAGATTGTGATTTAAATCTCAAATCGGTTTTAAAGGGTGATTGTTTCAAAACCACTCCTTCCTTCATGTGCCAAACGATTTCAAATACATGATGCACATGATTGAGGAGGAGAATTTAACCAAAAACCAGAAGAGAATTTAAACCAGGCATATTTTCTCCCAAGTTTTCTAAAACTATTTAAATCACTTGGGATCCAAAATCTCAAAAGGTTTGATATTTTTAATCGAGGGAGAAATGTGATTTAAATATGAAATTTGATAAATGATGATTGTTAAGATTCAAAAGTGCAGTGCTTCTCTCATATGTGCTAAATGTTTCAATCTCAAGCACATATCGAGGAAGCATTTCAAAAGAAAACAAACTTTCAAGGTACAAAGATTTCTATGTTTCAACATAAGTACCTTGATTGATTTTCTAATGGTTTATATTGGCAATCGTGGAAGTACTTCAAAACCTCTTTCCTCTATGTGTTAAATGATTTCAAATAACCAACGACATTTGAGGGGGAGAATTTACCAAGAAAATCAAATGGCTTTTTCCACGGAAATTGTGATCAAGAAATTATTTCAAAGAACTCATGCCTCCATGTGCTAAACAATTTCAAAATCATATGCACATGTTGAGGGGAGCATTTCTAAAGATCAAAACAATTAAGGTACAAAATGCTTTGATATTATATCACAAGTACCTTAATCGAGTTTCCAAATGATTTTATATTGGTTTCAAGAAGGAAAGAACAATACCAAATGACCACCAATTTACTTTATGCATGGTGTTATAAGGATGGTTGTTAGGTATTCGTTCCCACGATCCCGCCTAAAGTCGGATGGATCTACCTAGGGACAATCCACTAGATAGTGTAGAAGTCCTTAGGTATGATGAACAAAAAGGAGAAAATGAGAATACGGGAAGAGTGCGGATCGAGACAAAGCTAGTACTAGAATAAACCCAATAAGGTTCTAGTTATGAAGTCTCGTAAGATCAAGGTTGAAGAATGAAAAGAATTGAATGTGAAAAGGGTGAAAAGAAATAGCCTCCATTAATTCAACCTTAAAGCGTAAACCGGGTTCAATACACATGCTACGGTGTCTACTAAGGTAACACCGGTATTGAAGACAAGACGTCATGGACCCAAAGGTCGCACCGCACCTAACTTCCCAAGCTACTCAAGTTCCTCTTAAAAGGACTTGTTTCATTCTCACGGGAACCTACATAATCTATCGACTTTCTTAGAGATCGCTGATATTGAAGAAGACCCTCCCTAGTCTCCCAAGATAGAAACCATATGTGCACTATTGAGTCTAGAGCCAAGAGATCATCCACAAAATCTCATTAGACACAAATTATTGAAGACTTGTCGTTTCACACAATGTGGAAAGTAAGTATATATTGAGAGTCCCACGATTATCATTGTGGTATTGCCAGAACATCCGAGTGATATGTTAAATATTCACAATGAAGAAGGAAATCCTTCTAGAGCCAACATCAAACAAGCTCTTTGTGGGTGACGTGTGAGATCTTTCCAAAAGATCAAGCTTGTGACAACTAGATAGAAACAATGGGGCGATTCAATCTTGAATCAACCTTGGTCCAGGAAATGAATTGACGAATACTTTTGAAAAACCGTTCGATGTGCAAATCTTCTTTTCTCTAGCACATCGAATGTGTATTCATTTTCAAATACAAAAAGTATTTCGTTGAAAATTGATTTTCTTATAAAACCTTTGTCGATTGCAAAACTCTTCTTCAAGCAATACGTGTTTGTTTTCAAATCATTTTAACCAATCAAGAATCTCAATTTGTCGATTCACCACTCAGTGTTGTCTACTTTGGGACGCCCGGTTTGAGGATGGCTAGACTGTCGCTAAACCCCGTCAAGGAGATTCTTAGAATCCTACCTAATCACGTGCATTATTTATACCGATCAACGGGAATCGAGTTCTTGCATTGTATTCAACGAAGTGAACAAAGTCACTTTCGTGTGTTTTATTGCTAACTATTGTTTGCAGGAACATTGACGGTTGCACCGATCGATATTGAGAAGTCAATTCACAACCGCATGCCCACAAGATTCATACTTAATTGAAGAAAATCATGACATCAAAGACATACAACAAAGATGCTTCGCCACCGATGAAAAGATGTCATGATTCAGTGTGAGCATGTCGGTCAAAAGTCACAACTTCACATGAAGGCAAAGACAATAAAGGGTGATACAGAGATTTATCGCGGTCGATGATCTCGATGAAAGCTCAAGATCATCAAGATGTGGATCGCTCAAAGACCTCCACTAAAAGTACAAAGCGCTGGACTTTGAAGAATCATCGCTAAAGCATGAAGATTATGGAAATTGAAGAATCAGCCTACAAGCTCTAATGTAAGACAAAGAAAGAATGCTAGGATTCAAATGTAAATCATGGGGTGACCTCCCTTGGGGAGATTGTTAGAATTTGAAATTCCATAAGGAAGTGTCGGTCACCCCAATTATAGTCTAGCATATGTTAGCTCGTAGAAATATCATTATTTACGTTATTTAGTAGTTAATTAGTTAGTTATTAGTTTAGTTATTAGTTTAGAGTAACCCTGGAGAAGGACGGATCTTTACCCACCGATGCCCGATCCACATCCGGCTGTGAGGACGTATTAGTTGTAATTATAAATACCCCTTCCATCCTTGGAAGGGTGGAGCTTCTAATCTAACCTTTCATTCTTTTTGTTTTACTTTCTTTCTCAAGAACTCCCTCTCATATCATTCACTCTCTAAACATGGCTTTCTTGTTATTTCACCATCCTAGGCCACCCGAATCATCAAACAACATAATATGTATGATCCTACGTAATAAATGGAAATGGTAATGGATACCGTAGGACCACCAGTGGTACTACAATCGCACCTTATGGATAAAGAAGGTATAATCTCGAGGAAACTATCAATGATACCTTAAGGACTCAAACCAAAAGGCAAAAGAGCAAGATGAATGGTTGAAAAGTCACAAGAATGTACGAACAAAAGCCTCTTAGCCCCGACAAATCTCTAAAGAATTTGAGGCAATGATGGGAAGCTTAGCTAAGAGGTGCAAAGAAGAAATATTGTGCATGAATTACAAGGAAGTAAACCTATGGTGGTATGCAAGGCTGTCTTTACGTAAGAGGTAGTTAATGAATCTAACGATAATTTACACGATTTTAGCGATGTGCAGGAAATTGAAGCTAGGACGTGCAACAGTGGAGAATTACACCGTAACTCTTGCACTGAGTTACGGCGTAACCTGAATACAGTAAAAGAACCAGAGTTTGAAATCCTAAAAAAGGGCTCAATAATCCCAATACGGCTCCGCATTCAAGTATCCTAGAGGTGATTAAAAAGAAATACCATTGGTGCAAGGCGATACCGGTGGAAAATGAAAGGTGGTACGACCTCTGGGCTTCATGTAACATATTGGATTTCATAAACACACAAATAAGCTCAACAATGGATTGAATAGTATAGAGTTTAGAGAAAGAAAGTGGGATCCTTTCTAGAGAGAGAAAGTGAAAGAAAACATAAAAGGTTAGATTAAGAATGAGAAAGGTCCAACCTCTACCTTGGGAGGTAGAGGGTATTTATAGTTACATACTACACGCCCTCCTTCTGACCGTGGATCGTGCATACAGCTGGTAAAGACCCGTCTGGCCCTCCACGGTGTTGCACTAAACTAAATAACTAACTAAATAACTAGTAATAACGAATGTCTACGAGCTAACTTATGCTAGATTATATTTGGGGTGACTGACATTTTACTTATGGAATTTCCAATTCCTAACAATCTCCCCAAGGAGGTCACCCCATGTTTTACATTTTGAATCCTAGCATTCTATTAAATCTTCGCCTTGAGCTCAGAGACTTGAATTCTTCATTTCGCAATCTTTGTGCAGAGATGACTCTTCAAAGTCCGAGTGCTTTATACTTTCAAAGGAGGTCTTTGATCCGATCCACATCTTTGATGATCTTTGAGCTGAGATCATCACCACAATAAATCTCGGATCATCGATTTGTTGTGTTGCCTTCATGTGATGTTGTGACTTTTGACCGACATGCTCACACTTTGAATCATGACATCTTTCCATCGAGTAGGAAGCCTTACTAGTTCATGATATTTGCAGCAGAAGGTAAGCATAGTATGAAATATCGAGCCAGTTATGTAGATAAGCACAAGTCATGATTTCTTCAATTAAGTGCGGATGTTGCGAGCACGCGACTTTGATTGACTCCTCAATTCGATCACCGCAATCGCGGGGTGTACCTACATACGACGCTTAGCAATAAAGCGCACGAAAGTGTCTTTGATCACTTTCGCTGAATTGAGGTACACGCCCACGGTTCCTCGTTGATCAAGACAAGTACCGCCTCGCGATCGTAGATTCCTAAGAATCTCCTCGACAGGTTTCGCAATGTTCTAGTCGTCTCAAACCGAACGCCTCAAAGAAGACAACACGGAGTGAGTGAACCAAATAATTGAGATTCATCGATTGATGAAAATGATTTGAAAACAATCATGTATTTTTGGAAGAAAGATTTTGCAATACGATTAAGGTTTTATGAGAAAGATCAATTTTCAATCAAAATACTTTTTGTATTTGAACGTAGTACACATTCGACGTGCTAGAGAAAAGAAGATTTGTACATCGAATGGTTTTTCCAAAAGTATTTTTCAATCGAGATACTTTTGTGTTTGAAAATATAGTATACATTCGACGTGCTAGAGAAAAGAAGGTTTGCACATCGAATGGTTTTTCCAAAATATTCGCAATTCATTTCTCGACCAAGGTTGATTCACGAGTGAATCGCCCATTGTTTCTATCCAGCTTGTCACAAGTTTGATCTTTAGAAAAGATCTCACATGTCACCTACCAAGAGCTTGTTTGATGTTGGCTCTAGAAGTCTTTTCATCTTCATTGTGAATATTTTCATATCACTCGGATGTTCCCGCAATACCACAAGGATAATGCGAGGACTCTCAATATATACTTACTTTCCACATTGTGTGAAACAAAGAAGTCTTCAAGAATTTAGTGTCCTAATGAGATATTGTGGATGATTTCTTGGCTCTAGACTCAATTGTGCAAATTTGGTTCCTATTCCGAGACTGGGAGAGGTCTCCTCTTTAATATCAACAATCTCAAGAGAAAGTCGATAGATAATGCTCTGCCTCAGTGAGAATGAAACAAGCCCTTTAAGAGGAACTTGAGTAGCTTGGGAAGGTTAGTGCAGCGCCATCGGGTCCACGACGCCTTGTCTTCAATACCGAGTTACCTTAGTAACCACCAAGAGTATATGTATCAACCCTGTCCGCCTCTAATGTTGAATTATCGAGGGCTATTTTTTTCACTCTTTTACATTCCAATTCTTTTTCATTCTTCAACCCCTTCAAAGCTTACCGAGACTTCATAACTAGAACCTTGTTGGGTTTATTCCAAGACAAGCTCGCCTCACCGCACTCTTCCCATTTCTCATTTTTCTCCTTTTTCATCATACCCAAGGACTCTACACTATCTAGTGGATTATCCTCGGTAGATCCTCCTGCTCGCGAATCGTGGGAACAAATACCTAACCTAACCATCCTTATAACACCATGCATAAAGTAAATTGGTCGGTCTTTTGGTATTGTTCTTTCCTTCATGAAACCAATCAAAATCATTTGAAAACAATCAAGGTACTTATGATACGAGATCAAAGCATTTTGTACCTTAATAGTTTTGATCATTTTAGAAATGCTCCCTCAACATGTGCATATGATATTGAAATTGTTTGGCACATGGAGGCAAGAGTTCTTTGAAATAATTTCTTTGAAATAATTTCTTGATCACAATTTCTTTAGAAAAGCCATTTGATTTTCTTTGGTAAATTCTCCCCCTCAATATGTGCATAGGATAAGAGAAATCATTTTAACACATAGAGGCAAGAGTTCTTTTGAAGCACATCCATGAACACAAAAGCCATTTAAGAAACCATTCGCTCCCCCTCAATATGTGCTTCCAGATTCGAAAGCATTTAGCACATATGAGAGAGCATCCTGCACAATTGAATCAAAATGATCACTTTTTATCAAATTTCATTATTAAATCATAAATTCTCCCCCGATCAAAAATATCAAACCCTTTGAGATTTTGGATCCCAAGTGATTTAATAAGGTTTAGAAAACATGGGAGAATATGTTCCTGGTTTAAATACTCTTCTTGTTTTTGGATAAATCCTCCTCCTCAACATGTGCATTGTGTATTTCAAATTGTTTGGCACATGGAGGCAGGAGTGCCTTTGAAGGACTAAAACCAATTCCACTAAAACAGATTTGAGATTTAAATCACAATCTCTCCCCCGATCAAAAATATCAAACCATTTGAGATTTGTGATCCCATCTGATTTAAATCATTTAGAAAATTTTGGGGAGAGACGTGGCAAGATTTAATTTTGAAAAATGACAGATAAAGACCATTTTAAGACATTAAAGATTGTTAGTGTCAGGTATGATTGTTTTAAGAGATTTTTAAGTAAAATAAAACACTTTCACAATCAAACAAGAACAGAAAAAATTTCATTTTGAAAGATCTTGATTCTAAAAAAAAATCATCCCATGACATAACATTAATTATTTAGATCACCACATATTTTGTACAAACGGACTTGATAGATGAAATATTGTTTGAAAATCATTTAATTTTAAATCACTCTCCCCCTAAATCCATGACTGTAGTCGATGATTGAGTGACTTATGTTTTGATAAAATGAAGTCCGGTGATTTCCAAAATTTAGTTCAATTTATTTTCAAACAATATTTTCCATTTTCAAAACAATTTTAATCAAATTTATCAAAATTGTTAAAAATGGTATCCCCGCACAAAGATACATTAGTGGTTGAGAAGCTTTTGTTGTTGTTGCCGAGGTTGAAGAAAACCGTCTGAAATGCAAGGAGACTTTACGCTGCATTTAATGCCTACAGAGCTCAAATTAAGCTCCGCTTCTTCAATCACTTAAGAAAACCATCTCACGATGCAAGACACCTCTTACGTTGCATTTATGCCAACCTCCATCAAGTCCAATTAAGTCTCCTTTCTTCATTTGTCAACCCAAGATATAGTTACCCTTTCCTTTCAAAGATCCAATCATCTTTAGTTGTGGGATCCGGATCGGAACATTCTTTTATACCAATATACCGCATACGTTAGTGAACACACACACGATATATGGTGGTCGACATCACCCAAACAACAATAGACTAATAAAATTCAATGCAACATATCAATCGATCATATAAATGTATGGGAATAATGTGTTCATCAAACTCTAATCATCTAATCCTAGCAATCATATCCTAGGCACCTAGTCCTTCAACATAGGTTAACATCATTTTAATTAAGCATATTAGGATAATTAAAGCCCTCAATCAATGACTCATTTTATAAAAGGTTTAAAAGCTCAAGTCATTGATTGAGTTTTCAATTTTACAAAAACCGTAATCGATTGTTTTAAAGCAACTCATTTACCACCGTTATTGAAAACACCAAATATTTTTCTGAAGAATTTTAGACGGAAAAACATTTGTGTAGGAACAGCAGTCCTTCGACATACTTTCCTCAATAAGTTTTAGGATAAGTGCACGAAAATTTTGAAATTTTTTTTAGCACATCACTTTCCTTCTTTGAAAAACGGGTTGCTATCTGAAATAATAGCAAACCATAGTTTAAGCACGGGTCACAGTCTGAAGTAACTGCAAGCCATTTGTTGAAGCGCGGGTTACAGTCTGAAGTAACTGTAAGCCATAATTTTAGACATGTTTTGGAAAAGAAATATTTACACCTCCTGCTCGAACTTCATCTATGGTCCCGTGCCATTATTGAATGCATTTCTAAGACCGTAGATGTTATCGATACCAGAAGACATGTCTTAGAAAAACAATATTTTTGGTCTTTTTCAAATTTTCTGATTTTTATGGCTTTTTGTTGATTTTATATTTTTCTATTTTGATTTTCTGGTTTTATATTTTTGTATTTTGCTTTTTGAAAAATATATACACAGATAGAGTAGATGATATAATTTAAGAGGATGATGATACGAGTACCGAGATAAGGATATCAAGCAAAGACGTCAGAGAAGATAGAATACGCCATCTCTTAAACTTCCACCACCAAAGCTTCCGAGGCTCCGAATAGAACATGAGCCTTTGAGAAAGAGAGACTTTGGCGCTTCCTCCCAACCAAGATCTATAAGATGAGTGATTCAAGCTCTATTTCAAGCTTGCCTTAGCCAGGTGCACAGAGAAACACACCGTTATCATAAAACCCGCTGCTCCTTTTAAGATCGATAATCGAGATTCTCCGTTCGAGGTTATATCATCCAATAGAAGAACAACAACGTATCATCCCACATATAAATAATCTTCTCAAATTCCATACTCACTGAAGTCTGAAGCAATCCATACCAAAAATTGTCAAGAAACCACTTCCCCAAGTATTTAATTGATGCGATCGCCTCTTAGACTAGAGCTCACGAACCCGAATACACATACCCAAGACAAAGAAACTTATACCATCAAGTAGCAGACAAGTCCAATAGCCAAAGAATAACCCCGATGTATACTTTTCTCCCTTGAAGAAAGTGTATGAAGCTCAAGAACCCGGCACCGAATGCCCAAAGAGAGAATAACCGATAACATTGAAGAAGGTGCCAATCATCGACATCTCAAGGGTGACAATCATGATGTCAACACCGAATAAGTGATTATATCTCGTATCACGATTAAGCCCTCAAGTAAAACAATCGAGCATCCCCAATGTACACAATCTTCTTTCCTCGATGATTGCGATTACATCGAAATCATCACACACTTGTGTACCTCTTTTATCTTCGTAAAATTACTCTTACATCACTTCCCCACATCGTTGGAATAATAACACACAAAGCCTTGATGAGTGAAACTTTGAGTTTCTCTGCGGTCATGACAATTGTCTTCCGGATATCTTCAATCACTTAGAAGAGTTAAGTTCATCAAGTTTACTAGCCATGAGTCAAACCTTGAGTTTCTACAGTAATAACAATTGTCTTCCCCGGATATCTTCAATCACTTAGAAGAATTAAGTTCATCAAGTTTACTCGCCAGGTTTAGATGCGAGTCTCCTTCCCTTGTCGGTTTTGATACTCGTAATCAAGAACTCTTTGAAAGCCCATATACTCGAGATCTTTTGAGAAGAATATCATTAGCACAAATATATATGTGAGAATCAACATGTCGAATAATGTGAGCAAGTCTAATTGGGATTAAATCGACTTTTCACTCTCCCAATTAGTGCTCTCCCTAAACCGATAACTGCTTGATAACAACCCAGCATTAAGAAGAAGTCTTTAGATCAGATTGCAACTCGCCTTTAGTCTTCTAACATGTAGCAGAAATGTAGAATGCATCGCAGACTGACCTTCTTCAAGATTGTCCATTGGGAATTGAAAGTTAACATCTTCATCTCACCAAAAGCATCCCAATTAAATTACCTCTTGCAAACTCTTAACTACAATCCCTCCCAATCAAACAAGAAATGTAAAGATGTTCATCAAGGAAATCAAGAATCAACCCGACCGAACACACTAAATGGTAACACCAAACTACCAATCACATCAAACAAGAATGAGAGATTGTTCGAATCATCATGTTGATGTACGTGAAGCATTAACCGAAACACTTTGCCAATAAACTCACCAATCCAGATGAAGATGTCAACCAACGGCTCTAAGAAGAAACTCCATGTAAAGATGATCCGAAGAAGAAGCTCGCCTACATGAGTTTGGAGCCGCTTGACCATTTATTCTCGATAACAATCAACCATGTAATTATCATACTTTCTCCCTCAAGAATTGCAGCGTAGTTTCCATTCTTGACTAAATAAGTGAAATCATCCAAATGTATTCTATTCACACTTCTCCTCGCAAAATTAGCACATGATGTCGCCATCGTCCTTATAGTAGAGCAAGTTGAATAGGAAAACAATCAATGGTAGCCCAGCTCACTTGATGATCAAGCACATGGAAAAGTATGAAGCATGTTGATGAGAATGGTCATAAATGAGAAGATTTCTTCTTCAAGATAATGCAATCAAACGCATACATTTCTTTTCTCTAGGATACGAGGCATAAACCGATGTGTTCATACATCATTGCGTAATGAATATCAAGGTTTAGTAACTTGAACCCGTGAGTAATGAGATATCAATCCATTTGTTATCCATACTTTAAGCGAGTCCATGTAGTGAAGGATCAAGTATCTGAATCGAGTATGGAATACCGCACTAACATTACAAACTTGATTGCATATATATTGGTTAGTGACATTAGTATCCAAATCCTTTGGGGTTCATTGTCAACCTTGATTTTGCCATTGAAAATGACTTTCTCGGTAGGTATCCACCCAAGTCCAAAGATCCTTAAACATTCTACCGATGGTATCCACTTATGGCAAGGTCTAGGAGTGTTAAGCTTCTTATGCACAAAGGAAGACTTATCGATATTCCTAGACTCCAAAGATTTAGCACTGTAACCATCTAGGCGAGGCTTTTGGTTTCATTTGCTTCATATGCATCAGATGACTTAGTGTAAATCCTAGACTTAATGTGTTTTACCATTGCATGAGCATTTACTTTCTTCGTGGATTTTGTGAAGCATTTATCATGATTAGCATTAAAGATACATTTCGGACACTTTGAACAAACAAATTTGTTTGGACTCGTAAATAGGTCTAGATTTCTTAGCTTGATCTGCTATGGGAATAGCTTTAATCGAAACGCAACTACTCTTAGAAGTAAGCCATTCCCTAGTATTTAGATTAGTGTTCCTAGGTAATGGATTAGAACTACTAGCAGTGCCTTGAAATCTTGAAGAATTCATCACCCTAGGTCTTGCACCTAAAATTCCGTCTTTGCGATTCTGTGCCTTCTTTCTAGCCATTTCTAGATAAGAGTTCTTATACAAGTCATTCATATCAATTTTCCTAGGCAAGTGAGATGAAGTGACTGGTTTTGTCAAAACTTGTTTCGCATCAACTTGGGAGGCAAACCGCTTTTGAAAATTTTGGTCGCTCGATCTAAACGCATTCGGTTGTCTAATAACCGGTTTCCCAAGAATGATGGTTTTGAAAACTTAGTGTTCACACTATTCCCTGTTGTTTTTCTCGAGCTCATTTTTAAAGCAACAACAAATAAACTTTTTCCAAGTTGAGCTTTGAGATCATCAATTTTTCTATCAAAGAGTTTGTTTGTTCTATTGACTTAGTTCTAGCTTCTTTGACAGAGTCACTTAGTTCTATGTGATGCTTTCTCAAAGACTCATTTTCCTTTAGTAATTTGGCCACACAAACCGCTAATTCATTATTTCTCGTTTGAATATCATCAATAGCATTAACATCGTAATTACTTGTAACCAAATTACTTTTCACATGCATATCGTAAATATGTTTCTTCAAATTGTTGATAGTCAAGTTTTTGTCATGAAGTCGAGCTTGAAATTGTTTATTTCAAAAATTCACGAAATTCGTGAAATTCGGATTTTTACATGGTTTCAGATTGAAAACTTTCTTCTTTACTCAGATTGCAATTTCAAGTGAAATGCAATGTTTTTCAAGACTTGAGAATTTGTTTGAAAGTTCATCAAAATCCTTTTATCAACCATATTAGTTGTTTTGAAATTATTAGTCTCATTTCAACCAATGAACATTTATCATAATCATGTTCAACATTAAGATCGCTTGTTTAGGTACATTAGCGATGCACTATGTTGAACAGCTTAAAGGTACCTCATCAAATGACACCGCTCAATTATCTCGTCTCAAATCGCATCCACATCGTGTGTAACAAGAGTTACCGGACCGGTCGTGTCAAGCTTATCTATCTCTCGGCCTCAGATTCGTGTCACCGATCCATCATCCGTGCATTACCCAACTCAACACTACAATCTTTTGATTGTGCCCGACATTCATTCCTCTCGTATGATTACCGTGATCTACATCATGTGTGTTAGAGTAATCAACATCCGTTACGCCACTCATTGTTGTCTCGATATTCTCGTGATTCAAGAACACCGATTCTTCAACCGATACATTACCCAACTCATCACAACTATCTATCAACCGCACTGATGGTCATCCACTTTTTCATATTTCCGAGTAACTTCTCAATATATTTCTTCACATTATCCATGAGATGGATAAGTGTCTCTATGAACACGCTTAATTTCCATTCCAAAGGTTCTTGAAAGATATTTCACAGTCTTGATCATAATCATGTAAATTCCCACTTATGAATGACCTAAATTGGTTGTGGATCACTTGAAGCAAAGACCGAACTATCCTTTTGAACCTTTTCTTTATCAAGTTGTTGTTCTAATTGTTCTAAGTTCAATAATAATGTTCCCTGTTAATGTGGATAATTCTTGACGGAAAATGGCAATGCATGTTCGCTCCATTCTTATCGTGTGAGTAACATGAGTGTGAATGAAGTTGTTGATAAGGTTCAATGCTACTTTCCTTTGCATGGCATTCCGTAGCCCGAACAGTGCAAATCTTTCTCATCGACTCGAGCATGAAGAACTTAAATCATCATTGATTGATTCCATCATCAAGAACTGCTCAGTTGTAGCAAACATTATCATTGTTGTCCACAACATCATATAATTTAAGTACTTCAAATTACCGGGTCAAGAGAGTAAGACATGATGTGGTAGAATGCACGGATTTTACAAGTCTATGATTTAAACCGAGAAATAGAATCTTCACGGATTTTACTAAAATCAAGACCAAACCGTTAAGCAATGACCAATGGAATGTGTTAAGATGACTTCTCTCGAGTGGATTTAGGCCTTTAGTTCATTCGCGGCCATTCTCCTCGCTCATGGTCGCTTTGATGGGTAGAATGTCAAAACGGAGTTACGGATCAAAAGTTATAGCCGCTTGAAGTTTTGTCGAAAAGTCAACAAACGCACCGATGAAATGGTCAAACCGCTTCTAACAATCCTCTATGAAGGCAACTCGCTAGTTACAAGTCGCTAGATGCTCAAGTCGCTAGAGACAACTCGCTATGAACCAAGTCGCTACACATAAGTCGCTATGAAGCAAGTCGCTACACACAAGTCGCTATGAACCAAGTCGCTAAACACAAGTCGCTATGAACCAAGTCGCTAAAGAGCAACTCGCTAAGTGGCCAAGTCGCTAAAGAGCAACTCGCTAGTAACAATAGAGACAAGTTGCTAGAAATTGTAAAGACAAGTCTCTATGCCAAGTCTCTACGAAAATATGCGCCAAGTCTCTACTGAAAATAGGCTACAAGTCTCTACGCCAAGTCTCTATGAAAATAGGCGCCAAGTCTCTACGCCAAGTCTCTACCAAAATAGGCTACAAGTCTCTAGACAGACACATTGAATCTGGACATAACCACAAGTCTCTACGAAAACATAACAAAGAAGTCTCTCACGAAAATCATAACTCGCAAGTCTCTACGAAAACCATAACCGCAAGTCTCTACGAAAACATAACCGCAAGTCTCTACGAAGAACATAACCACAAGTCTCTACGAAGAAATATAACTACAAGTCTCTACGAAGAACATATTCAAAAGCACCACTTTCCAATCCAAAAACAATCCAACCACACTGATTCAAGCCTTCCAAATCAAAACCTAAGCACTTATAATGATTCTAAAGACAAAAGTACAATCAAAATTCAAACTTTAACACCTGAAATGGTCCAAATGATGCAAATACCACTAAACTTTTTCAACCCCAAAAATCATATAAAACCACTAGAAATCCAAAAAACATGAAAGATGAATGATCAAACCATGGCTCTTGATACCATTTGTAACATATTGGATTTCATAAACACACAAATAAGCTCAACAATGGATCGAATAGTATAGAGTTTAGAGAGAGAAAGTGGGATCCTTTCTAGAGAGAGAAAGTGAAAGAAAACATAGAAGGTTAGATTAAGAATGAAGGTCCAACCTCTACCTGGGAGGTAGAGGTATTTATAGTTACATACTACACTTCCTCCTTCGATCGTGGATCGCATACAAAGGGTAAAGACCCGTCCGCCCTCCACGGTGTTGCACTAAACTAAATAACTAACTAAATAACTAGTAAATAACGTAATGTCTACGAGCTAACTTATGCTAGATTATATTTGGGGTGACCGATACTTTACTTATGGAATTTCCAGTTCCTAACACTTCATGTGACCCTAATGTTGATATTTGCGATGGTGGAGACGACAAGGCAAGGATGATAAATAACAAGTATATGTGGTCTTCCACAAATGATAAGGAAAGAAAAAACCTTAAATGGAAAGGAACTATAACATTCGATGAGTGGGTATAAGTTCGATGAGTGGGTATAAATTGTGTATGGCAAGGTTGATAATGAGGCAAAGACGAGCATTTGGGAGGACCAAAACCGCATTCAAAAATGTGAATCATCCATCGTTGATAATGATCCTGAAGCGCAAAATGAACCTCTCTCGGATAATGAAGTTATTAATGACTACACAAGTGACGCAAATGATAATGTGAAGACTAAATGGAAGCATTGGTGTGAAAAGATAAGGACTAAAGATGATTTTTTGGGCCTTTGTGACCCGCTTGACAAAGATTGTAACGGGAAGTAGCATGACAAGAGTTGGGATGACGACCTTTTATGGACCTCAACAAATGATGAAGAGAGAAGGAATTGCCTTGGTTAGACAAGTTAGGATTTGATGATCGATCGTGATTAAGTATGTAAAAGTGGACGCCTCAAAAGAAAAGATTTGGAAGGGTTGCATGAGAAAAGAAGACCTAATCGAGGAAGCGAATCCAAATGACATGAGTGATGAAAAGAAAGAAGATTACAAAACTAGATGGGAGAAGAAAAAGAGTGTTGTATGCGTGAACTTATTGAAGACTTGCTTGATGACAAGTGGTTTAAGAGAATGAAATCCGATGACGATGATTTAGAAGGGATCATGGATTACCTTGATTTACAAGGTCATGACGGGTTCACGATCCGTATGATAAGGATTACGAGCAATGAGATGTAAACTTCTTGGTATTCCTTACAAGAGACCCCAACCGATTGTAGCAGTAAACATTTGAAGTTACAAAGTATCACTTGGGACCGAATGAAAATTTTTCTAAGGAACAAAAAATTGAAAGGAAAGAGTTTCTTCGCACTACTCTAAACGTAGCATGGGTTAGACATAATATGATGAGGGAAATGGACGAGGTTGGTCAAATCCGAAGGCCTCCATAGAGCCCCATGGCTTTGATTCTAACTTAAAGACTCGTTAATAAACAAAATTGCTCTTTCGGGAGACAACCCGAATTATCCCTTTCCCTTTCTATTTTATTTAGTATTGTTGGGTTTTGTGCTTTTGTTGTAACCTTTTTGCCGGAATTGGAGTTGAAAGTATGGTGTTTAGGGGCTCTTGGATTCATTCCCCGTTAGCTAGTTACGGTGTAACGTTTCTCTTAGGTTACGTTGTAACCATACCAAGAGTAGTTCACTTATGTTTTAACTAGTTACAGTGTAACTACCTCTATTATTACGTCGTAACTGCCTTCGTAATAGAATATTTCCAAGTTCAAACCAATTACGGCGTAACTCATTTGTTTGGTTACGCCGTAATTCATCCTACTGCATAAAATTTTATTTTTAATATTTGCATAATAACCTTGTATTAGTTCTAAATGAACTTTGTGGGTATGTTCGATGTAAGCCCTCACGAGACTTTACTCGTCCACTTGGGACACCAAGTGGTTTAAAAGGCTTGTTGCATATGCTAAATGCAACCGTGATTCCTACGAAAGTGAGTTAGGTATTATTTGTTTTTTGTTTTGTTTTTTTTTTTAATATTTTTTAATTTTTATGCTTGTCGTTAATTTGTGATTTCAGGGATTGAAGTTTGCTCATGGATACTTAACGAATGCATGAGTATTCAATGTGGGCCTTCTCTCTTTTAGGAGCAAATTTCAGGGAAGTTCTCACTCTAATTTGACTTTCTTTTCACCTTTATTTCATGTTTGGTACAAAAAGAACTTTGTACATTTCAAGTTGGGGGACGGGAGTAGAATTATTACTTGAACTTATTTGCCCTCATTTTTCTAGTTTATATTGAAAAATTATGCCATTTTTAAAAATTTGACATGTTTTTCTTAACCTAACCAGATTAGACCTTAGCCGAGCACACTATAACCCTTGAATTCCATGGTGAGATTTAGCCTGTCCGTTTCCACTTATTTACCCAAATCCACCAAATTATGAGTGTGCCGGTAGCTTGTAAACTTTAAAACTTGGCCTTTACATCATTTCGAGACCATAAACGAGGTGAGTCGAGTTAGCTTGATATATATAGAATAATCAATTCGAGAAAGCAATATTTTAGGATTATCACCCAAATAGCCTATATATGTGTGTTTATCGATTAGTCACCTCGACTATTCGACCCCCATGTTAAACCCTTTTGTTGCACTCATCTTTAGTGCAATATACCCCTAGATACACCCTTCTAAGCCATTCTTTTCATTTCATACCCTTATCATGTTTGTGTCGTTACACCTATTAACCTTAGCCTACATGTAGTCTTAATTTATGGTCGAGAAGTCACTGTTTACCCAAGTTCGAGGTTTGAGTAGAGAGGTTCGAGAATCACACCTACGTCAAAGACATACATTTAAAGATCATTGAAGACCCCCCATATTCTCCATATATGTTCATCTCAAGTGGGGGGATATTTATCTTTTTATTGTAATAGTTATGATTCAAAAAAAGAAAAAAAGCGTTTATTAGTTTATGTTATTAAAAGTGAAATGTTATAAGCACTATTTTATGACCTTATTAGATATTAGCATCGAGGAGGCCACCTCGCTTATATTTGAAGATTTGAGTTGGTGACGTTATTACACCAACAATTTGAAGATGTGTAATGTGCTCATCATGACGTCCGCTAATGTCACATTTACTTGATGCATCATGATCCGTTTCTTCATCTTAAAGCTTGACTTTGGATGGACGGTATGTGACAACTTGGTTATAGGTTAAGACTATTTTTGTTATTTTTATTTACACCATTTATTTCCGTGTCTTATCCTACCCTTTAGTCATGAAGCGTGTCTAGGTGATGAAGCGAGCAATGATTGGTGTCTTGGCCATGGATTTGGTCATGTATCATTGATTTTGTCCACTTTTCCGTGACACGTTAGTAGTGACATTTCTCCCTTAACCTCATATTATGTTCACCCATATTGCCTTCAAGATTGTTCAGACCTTAACTCTAGTGGTGGAGATTTGTGTAACGGCTAAGCTTATGATAGAATACATGCTGTAACTGTGCATTGAGTGATCACCCCGAAATTGACACTTAGATTAGAGAGAGAGTATGAGTGTTTGTTCCCATTTCGTGAGGTATTCGGCTTTGATTTATTCGAGCATAAGGAATTTTTAATCTCATATCTTCTAAGTATTTTGGGGGATATCTTTTTAGAAATTATTCTAATAAGGTCTACTTGAGGGCAAGTAGAGTTCAAGTGGGGGGATATTTGATAACATCAAATAATCATATTTTATGTTGTTTATATGAATTTATACTCTTATTCCTTTATATTCTGTTTCCAGATAATATATGAGCGTTGGAGTTTAGAGACGCGGTTTTGGAGATATTCTTAATGATTTTCACCTTAGTATGCTTTTATGGAAGAAGCTATGGCGTGACTCTCACTCTCAATTACGCCGTAGCTAGGATTACGTTTATGAGGACCAAGTCAACAACAGTTACGGCATAACTATCAACTTAAGTTACGCCGTAACTATCTAGGTCATGTGGAATTTCGCACCTCCATCAACTACGCCATAACCTCCAGCATGAGTTATGTTGGATCATACATATTATGTTGTTTGATGATTCGAGTGGTCTAGGATGGTGATAATACAATTATGCCATGTTTAAAGAGATGAAGAGAGTAGAGAGGGTGTTCTAGAGAGAGTTAAAACAAAAAGGAAAAGGTTAGATTAGCACCACCCTTCCAAGGATGGAAGGGTATTTATAGTTACAACTAATACGCCCTCCGCTTTGACCGTGATCGTGCATACGCTGGGTAAAGACCGCTTTCCTCCACGGTGTTGCTCTAAACTAATAACTAATCGGCCGACTAACTAAATAACTAGTAAATAACGATATGTCTACAAGCTAACATATGCTAGATAATAGTTGGGGTGACCGACACTTCACTATGGAATTTCTAATTCCTAACAATCTCCCCCTAAGGGAGGTCACCCCATGATTTACATTTTGAATCCTAGCATTTTATTTTGTCTTCTGTTCTGAGCTCGTAGACTTCAATTCTTCACTTTCGCAATCTTTGTGCTTTAGCAATGACTCTTCATAGTCCGATTACTTTGTACTTTTAGTGGAGGTCTTTGAACCGATCCACATTTTGATGATCTTTGAGCTTTTTGAGATCATCACCACAAGAAATCTCGAATCACCCTTTGTTGTGTTGCCTTCATGTGATGTTGTGACTTTTGGACCGACATGCTCACACTTTCTTGATCATGACACCTTTTCATCGAGTAGCGGAATCATATTTGTTGTATGTCTTTGAGGTTCATTATTTTCTTCAATTATGTGAATGTCGTGAGCATACGGTTGTGAAATGACTTCTCAATATCGATCACCGCAACCGTCCAATGTTCATGCAAACAAGCTAGCACTAAAACACAAGTGTCTTTGTTCACTTCGCTGAATATAGTTGCAAGAACCACGGTTCCCTCGCTGATCAAGATAAATACCGCCGTGATCGTAGAATTCGAGGAATCTCCTCGATGTGGTTTCGCACTTGATCTAGCCGTTCTCAAACCGGAGCGTCCCAAAGTAGACAACACGGAGTGAGTGAACAAGTGAATTGAGATTCATTGATTGATGAAAATTGATTTGAAAACAATCGCGTATTGCTTAGAAGAAAGAGTTTTGCAATACGACGAAGGTTTTATGAGAAAGATCAATTTTCAATCAGAAATACTTTTATATTTGAAACTGAATAGACATTCGACGTGCTAGAGAAAAGAAGGTTTGCACATCGAACGGTTTTTCAAAAGTATTCGTCAATTCATTTCCTGGACCAAGGTTTATTCAATAATGAATCGCCCATCGCTTCTATCCAGCTTGTCACAAGCTTAATCTTTTGAAAGATCTCACATGTCACCCACCAAGAGCTTGTTTGATGTTGGCTCTAGAAGGATTTCCATCTTCATCGTGAATATTTTGCATATCACTTGATGTTCCGCAATACCACAAGGATAATGCGCAGACTTTAAATATATACTCACTTTCCACATTGTGTGAAACAAAGAAGTCTTCATTAAATTGTGTGTCCTAGTGAGATTTTGTGTATGATCTCTTGGCTCTAGACTTAATTGTGCACATTTGGTTTCCTATGTCTGAGACTAGTGAGAGGTCTCCTTCTTCAATATTAACAATCTCAAGAGAAAGTCGATAGATTATGTAGGTTCCCGTGAGAATGAAACAAGTCCTTTTAAGAGGAACTTGAGTAGCTTGGGAAGTTTAGTGCAAGCGGCATCGGGTCGATGACGCCTTGTCTTCAATACCTGCTACCTTGGTAACCACCAAAGAGTATATGAATTGAACCCGGTTTCTACCCTAAGGTTGAATTATTGGAGGGCTATTTCTTTTCACCCTTTTCACATTCATTTCTTTTTCATTCTTCAACCCCTTCAGTGCTTACCGAGACTTCATTACTAGAACCTTGTTGGGTTTGTTCCAGTACTAGCTCTGTCTCAATCGACACTCTTCCCATATTCTCATTTTTCTCCTTCTTTTTTTTCTCAATATACCTAAGGACTCTACACTATCTAGTGGATTGTCCCTGGGTAGATCCCTCCGGCTCTGGCTGGATCGTGGTAACTAATACCTAACCTTATCATCCTTATAACTCCAATACATAAAGTAAGATGGTCGATCTTTGGTACACTTCATTCCTTCTCAAAACCAATTGAAAATCTTTTGAAAATCAATCAAGGTATACATGATATAAAATCAAAGCATTTTGTACCTTAATTGTTTTGATCATTTAGAAATGCTCCTTTCAACATGTGCACATGATTTTGAAATTGTTTAGCACATGGAGGCAAGAGTTCTTTGAAATATATTCTTGATCACAATTTTGGAAAAACCATTTGATTTTCTTGGTAAATGCTCCCCTCAAAATGCTGCGTTAGTTGTTTGAAATCATTTAACACATAGAGGAAGGAGGTTTTCAAGAACTTCCACAATCATATTTTCCATTAAGAAACCCATTAGAAAATCAATCAAGGTACTTATGTTAAAACATAAAAGCTTTTGTGCCTTGAGAGTTTATTTTCTTTGAAATGCTCCCTCAATGTTAGGAATTGGAAATTTCATGTTAAAGTGTCGGTCACCCCAATTATGGTCTAGCATATGTTAGCTCGTAGACTTGTAGTTATTTACGTTGTTTAGTAGTTAACTAGTTAATTAGTAGCGTAGATTAGTTTAGTGTAACACCGTAGAGGAAGAACGGTCTTTACCCATCGATACCGATCCACGTGCCGTCAGAGGTTGTTTAGTTTGTAATCTATAAATACCCTCTACCTTCCAAGGTAGAGGGTTGGAAGTTCTAATCTAACCTTTACACTTTTGTTTATCTCTAGAATTCTCTCTACTCTCTTCATCTCTCTAACCATGGCATTCATATACTATCATCATCCTAGACCATCCGAATCATCTAAACAACATAAAATACACGATCCTACAAATGGTACCAGAGCCAAAGTTATGTTGTTTTGATGTTTCATTTGTTTTTGTTGCATGTTCGTATGCGGTTTGTGCTGTTTTTTATGCGGTTTGACATGGTAGTGTGATGGGTGTTACTTGTTGCTACTGATTGTTGCTTTTCGTATGCGGTTTGTGTTGTTTTTTATGCGGTTTGACATGGTAGTGTGATGGGTGTTACTTGTTGCTACTGATTGTTGCTACTGTTTGTATGGTCTGATTGTTGCTACTGTTTGTATGGTGAATGTGATGTGTGATGTGGATGTTATTTAAGATTGGTCTTATGTAGTTTCTATTCAAATCAGTGCTTTAAGAATTTTTCTTTTAACATATTTCAAGCTGGATTGAATATGATTTTACCGGTTCTATCATGTTGTCTTTTGGAACTGAATATGTTGTCTTCTGGAACTGAATATATCTGGACTGATATATTGAACTCTGATATGCTGCTGGTTTTTTCGATGCGGTTAGTGGTCATATTCGTGGATGCAGTTTGTTACAATTCTTACAGGCGATTTGTCAAAAATTTGTGAAGCGATTTGTCAAAATTATGTCCAGGTTCATGGTATCTGTTGAGAGTTGACTTAGTCAACTGCGACTTGTCCAGATTTGATTGCAAACATATGCGACTTGTGTCAATTTTTCAAAGCGTTTTGACGCTATTGAGTCAAATCTTTAGGCGATTTGTGTAAAAACGTTTTTGAGCGTTTTCCCTTACTGACAAGCGACTTGTCAAGTCGTATCAAAGCGATTTGTGTAAAAATGATTAATGAAGCGATTTGTCATTATCATGAAAGCGATTTGTTTGTCGGCCAAGAGTATGCGCTTATGAAGATAATGATAAAATCGACTTGTGAACTTGAAAGAAAAAGAAGGATGAGTTTTAGATGAAGAACCAAAGATTCAAGTTGTCACAAACATTTGTATCATATATGAACATCTACACATCTATGACCAAATTGCCTATTCTCATCGCTAATCAACATTCAACATTCAACAAATTCAAATCCACATCAACAAATTCAAACCGACCTATATGCTTAATGTACAATCAACAAATCTCAATATCATCTATCAAACAAAAGGACAACATCTTGACTCAACCCAACCATGATCTCGCCTTTAATTTTCAGACATCAAGTAAGAACAAGACTCGAATGTCTTTAATTATTAAAATCATTTAACCATCATCGATCCGCTTTGAATGCTTTATACCTCATGTTTTTTATACGATCTTAACAAGAAATGATGTAACATGAATGTTAAAATCATTTCCTTGGCTCGATTAAAGAAAGAAAACATTGATTCATCGATTTTATCCGAACATAAAGAGAAGAAATCTAACATATATGTTAGTTTTTTCTTTAATTCGTCATTTCAATTACAATGATGGAAACAATACAACCTACCCATGGTCCATTCGTTAATGAACTCAAGTCGATGATAAAGCCATCCCCGGCGTGTATGCAAGACATCTAAGTCACAACGACTAGTGCCACCCCGAGGCAAATCTAAGTCTTTCGACTCATTGACGTTGTCGCCATCCTCATAGCGAGGTCAAGACCTTGTGAAATCGTCCTGCTCATGATCTTTGTTGTGTGAATGATAATTGAGTTTTATAGGAGAAATTTGGCATGGTTGGGGCTAGTATTAGAAGTGATAAGGGTTTGAAGATGGGAGAATTTTAGAGGGGCTGATGTTTTAGATGAGTTCTGGTTTGAAGAGGATTATTAGGGTTAAGTATAATTTGGTATGCGTATAACCCGAATTTTAGGGTTGTGGGGATAAGTGGATCGTGGGATTTCTTATTGATGGGCCTTGTGCACTTGTTAGTTTGATCGATCTTTACACTATCAACAATGGTCGCACTTTAATAAAAATCATGGGCCATATATTGCTAGTGGACTTGAATGGGCCGATTCGAGCGTTGATAAGGTTTTAAATGTACCTTTTGAGGGTCGCTTAAGCCCTTATTTGATCACTTTTGTATCCGTTATTACTTAATATCGCTCCTTTTCACTTTTAGGTCTCTCAAGGCAAATTGTCGGAATGGCACTTATTTGGACGAAAAAGCGGATATACTAAGAAAATGGCCAAAGTCAAGAATCGAGACACTCAAGTCACAAATACATGAGGACGGCGTCAGTATTATTTATGACGTCCGTCGCATCACTTTTGTGACTACCAAGAGTCAAATTGATATTTTCAATGACGGTGTCGCTTTAAAAGAGTAGGTCGTCGCAATCGCACGGCCTAGATTTGATCCAGACGGCGCCGAGATCAAGGGGACTCAAGCCACAAGCATAAGGTGACGCCCGCAAGACTAACGTGGACAAGACGAAACCCTAATGACGGCGCACCGACGGCCACAAATCAAAGGGTGACGGTGTCGCGATCGTAATCTTATATATAGAATCCGAATTTTCGCTTTTAGTGTGTAGTCTTTGGAGTAAAACCTAAACCGAACCAAGGTCGTCTTGAATAGTATTTTAGGGTTCCAAACCCTATCTTACATCAAGATAAGTGTTTTACTTCATTAATTCAATTATGTCTTCAATTACTTGTGTATGCTTTCATGTTCTCCATGTCCCATTAATTTACTTGTGTGTTTGCTTAGGAATATGAAACTTAATTATTGAATATTGATTGGTTGTCTCTTATCTTAATTGTTAATGATCTAGTAATGCGATGTGTCATTCGTTGTGTAGTTAATGCTTGATTAATCTTTGTGAACCTTTGACTATAACACCTAGAGTAGTTGTAGGCTAAACCATCCAAAGAGTACCTTAGAGTTAGAGTTTATAATTCATAGAGATTTTGTAGACGAGACCCTTTGGTAGTTTCAAAGAGTTAGGGACAAACGATACCCTACGACTTTTAGACACACAACGCGATTAAGAATAAGGACGTGACAATTCAACCATCAATAGGAGATAATTAAGGAGTAATAAAACCTAAGTAAACACATCTTTAAACCATCATACGAGCACCCAATAATTAGACATAGACTACATACACCTTAGATTAGATAATTAGATAAGTAGAGTAATCGGAGAAATACCAACCCCAAATCCAAACCCCGAGATTCGTGACTTTCTAATTCCTAAAAACATAAAAGATAAAAATAATCTTTCTCAACCCCAACCTTAGCATAGTAACTTCTCACTAGCATTCCTATTCCCCAGAGAACGATATCAATTCCCGTGGCTTACCCTAATACTACACTACAACGATTAGGTTCATCGCTTAGGTGTTGAAAACTTGCTCGATTTAAAAGGAAGTTCCTTTGACCGAACGACGCTGTAGCGTTATCAAGTTTTTACGCCACGGGAATAGAATAGCTAGTTAGTAGTCCACCGCTTAGGTTTCTTTGCTTGATTCCTATCAAGTAAATTTTTTTCTCATTTTTAGCTTTCTCATAGTCTATCCCCTTCTTCGTGACCTTTGTTCAGAACCCATCACTTTTCATCATGGAAGGTGATAACCAACCACCATTCATCAACCTACCACCAAATCACCCGCCAAGAGCCCGCACTTTGGTGAATACTGAGACCAAGCCACCTAGGCTATAGGAACACCATTGAGCTTCCCAATCAAGCCCAAACTACGGCCCCGCGATCCGACACCATCCGTTGGTGCAAAATGGATTTGCATTCCATGGACTTCTTTCCATAGATCCTAATCAAGATCTTAAGGATTTCTTAAAATTGTCGATTCCATCGACCTTGATGCTACTACTCGGGAGACCACGCCTGCTGCCTCTTCCAATTCTCTACGGACCAAGCTAGTAATGGCTTCGAGCGACTTCCGCCCACCCATCTCAAGTCGATGATCTCACCTCTCGCCTCCTTGCTCAATTTTTCCCACCGGGAGAACCACTAAGCTTAGGAATGACATCTTGATGTTCCAACAACGCCAAGGTGAATCTCTCACGAAGCATGGACTCGATTCAAGGAATTACTCATAAAGTCCTCATCACGGCATTGATCTTTGGCTCCAAGTCCAACTTTTCTATGATCATGTCAACTTCCCCACCAAACCATCCATTGACCAAGCGGCGGTGGAAAACTTAGTGATCTCACCGCTGAAGAATCATGGGGTATAATAGAGGACCTTGTTTCTATGACAACGAAGTTGGAATGACCCCACCTTCCGATCGTAGGATGCTCGAACTCAAGATCAAGTTAAATTCCTAATGAGTTCCTACGAAAATCCTAAGTCTTCACATCAAGTGAATAAAATCACTCTTCCTTGTGAGTTATGTAGTGGTCCCCATGACACTCGTGATTGCACAAGACTCCCGAACAAGCTTTTGCGGACCACGCCCATGCGCATCGACGGAGCGGAGAGAAGTGGCACACTTTCAAGCCCGAACAAAACAACTTAGGAAACTCTTACAACCCTCATAGAGAAATCACCCTAACCTTAAGTGGAACCAAAACTCAAGCACACCCCAAAGCTCATTTAGTCCACCTAATAGGTCCAATTCTCTAAACACCGGAACCCCACTAATCTTGAGGCAATTGATCTAGGTTCATGTCATCTCAAGAGACTCGATTGACTAAGCTTGAAGTCGATTTTAAGCGAAGACAAGGCGAGATGACAAACAAGCTTGATGCCCTCTTAAAAGCCTTTAATGAACGGGAAATTGAGCACTCCCAAGTGATACTATAAAGAACCCAAAAGTGAATTCGATTTCATCAACTTCATGTTCTTGTTCACCATGGGAGAGTGCACATCCATGTCCTCACACCCAACGGTTCACTCGGTAAATGCTATCAACAAGGGTTCCAAGCAATCCAAAATGAGGTACCAAGGCCCCGCACCATTGGTAGAACCTACTCTTGAGAAACCCACAACCAAGAACCCAAACCTAATCTAGAGGAGGAGTACAAGGAACTCCATCAAGAAAACCGGTTCTTGAAGTCTTAGCTCATGCACCTTATTATAATGCTTTAAAAGAAAAATATGAGTTAGAACTTAAACTTGGAAAACATGGGTCCGCCTTTGTGCGAAATAATCTACCTAAGAAGTTAGACGATCCCGGCTATTTACTCTTCCGTAGGCTTGGAACTTCCAAACCTCTCGATGCTCTAGCCGACTTAGGATCATGCATCAATCTTGTTCCGTTGTCCTCCATAGAAGCCTTAACTTAGGTAAGATAGACAACGGAAACCATCTTAGGTCTAGCGGACGGTAGTGTTGCATATCCGTAGGGATAATAAAAGACATGGTAGTACACGTAGGAGAGTTGACTCTTTGGCCGACTTCCATGTGCTAGACATGAATAAGGACCCGACATGCCCATTACTAGTAGGAAGAGGATTCTTAGCTACCGCTAGTGTCATCATCGATTGTAATATGTCCAAGATAGTGGTAGGAGAGGGAGTGCTAGGTCAATTTACGATGTCAAAAGCATACGTACTACAAAGAAGAGGAAATCCCACATGAGATTAGGTTAGATAGAACGCCTTCTAGATATGGACCTTGGATAGATAAGAACCTCATAGGTCCCCAACGACCTTTCTACTTAGATGAAGCCTTTGCTAGTAAAGCAACTTTCCATGAAAACAAATGGCTGGGGACATAGAAGTGAACCCGCTCGAGGACGCCTTAGTATTTAGGAAGATGACCGAGTTCCTAGGAAGTTTGCCCATCAACCTTGTCATGAATAAGTGGAAAATTGAGAAGCCTAAACATAAGTGGGATTGGGATAGACCGCCTAGTGATGGTAATGGAGAGTGGCACATTAGGATAACGATCTATGATCCCGATGGAGAGAAGTTTGAAAAGGCATATAGAACCGAACGCACCACTAGGAACTTAAATGATAAGTTTGATCCTTATGACATTGTTAAGGATAGGCTTACTTATATCGGTACATAGGGCACGACTACGAGTCTAGCTACAAGACTCATAAATAAAGAAAAGCGCTTCGGGAGGCAACCCATGCTTAATTGTTTGCTTGTTAGTGTCATATATCTTTTATTGATTTCTTATTCTCATGTTTAAATTTGTAAAATGCTTTATTTTGTTTTTAACCTCGCCTTAATTGCATATTAAGGTATTTTACATAAAGGATAAGTGTAGGGTGGATTACACGCTTTCAAAAGAAACGTAAACATGAGAATAACAATTAATTAAAAGATATATATGTGTTTGTTTGAGTCAAACGCTTGTATCGAGTCATAATGGATGTTTTGCGTAAATTTTTCCAGATTCTAAAGATGTAAATTTTCCGAATTTTTCCAAAATCGCAGACCGCTTTTTGTCGATAACTGACGGCGCTGAAGGAGTAAAACAATGATTATTTTTTTTCTCGCTTTATGAGCTACTTTTAAAAATTTTGGAATTTTCCAAGTCTTAATTATCCGTAAATTTCAGAAACATCCATTCCACAAGCATTATATCCTAGTTTAATAGAGTCTTATATATATTATTATCACCGATTTTACGCCAAGGTTTCGCTTTGTTTTCTTCAAGTGTGCGTGTTTAATTTATTAATAAGAAGATACATAAGATTGGAAGGAGCTTTTCACGATACATTCTTCTTGAAAAGGATTTAACCACCACTTTACACGGATCCCACCGAGCTAATCGGGGAGTATTAGTTTCTTTTGTTTTAATTACCCTCTATTATCATAACTTTGATATTTTCGGGAACATTGGGGACAATGTTCAGCTTTAAGTGTGGGAGGGAAAATAAAATGGGAACTTTGAAACTATGCTTATCCTTGATTATTTGCTTTGTCCAATTGTATTTGTGTAGTAAACCATGAGAAAATGTCGGTTAGGTAATTTTGGCACTAAATTTAAATTTTTTCTCGACATATAGGAGTGGGCCATTAGTCTTAACAAAAGCGCCTCACGGATAGGAAGTTATATGACTAGCACAAAACCCTTTACCACCTAAATTCCACCCAAAATGCGAGGATCGCCTTTAGATTAGTAGAATTAAAGCATTCACCTTTAATGCTTAGAGTGTGAACCGGTAGTATATTAGATTCTAGAACTTGTTTTGTGATGCATCCCGAGATCGCTAGTAAGACTACACTTGTGTAGTTAGGAATAACTAAATGATAAGAGGCATTATGATAACCCTTGTTCGACACCGTAATATAATTACTTCTTCCACATCGGTCGAGTAATTCCCCACACCTTTGCGTTGTACTCATCTTTAGTACACGATACCCTAGTTAACCCTCGTAGCCTATCATTTTCGCGGTTCTCGTGATGATTCGGTTTTTCCGAATATCAATGAAGAGCATTGTTTACACCCCACCCCAAATGTACACCCAAATCGCTTAGCATACCTTGTATGCACTCACTTTAGTGCATTATTGTTATCACCCTAAAACCCTTAGTTCAATTATCTAGTTGCTTGCATGAGTTGCTAAGTCGAGTCATATCCTTTGTACACGCTTTGGGACGATTGGGACTCATGGGAAAAGTTAAAGTTTATGAAATGAAAGGAAGGAACGTTAAATTCAAATTCCTTAATTTGCATAATAATGTACTCCAAGTGTTTTGATCTTCTCAATTCGGGTCAAATTAGTGTTAGAGTAATAAAACTCAAGTGTAGGGATGCCTATAAATCCCTATCATTTTGATGTTACCGTAGAGGATGGTAGAGTAAAAGTGTATGAAAAAAAATCAAAAAAAAAAAAAAATAGAAAAGAGAAAAGAAAAAAAATAGAGTGTAAAAAAAAGGGGCTACCATCCTACATCTATCCTTTAAATTTATGTTTGTTTGTTTCAGCTTACCTAGAGTTTAGAGTGTCGAGTCTTGGCTTAGCAACGCCATTCTTCGATGCTTGTAACATATGATTTTTGACTTGCCACCACTAAATAGCCTATCCCACCAAACCCTTTGTTTCCTACCGTAGCCTAACATTACAACCCTTTGAATACCTCTTTGATAGTCTTTCCTAGGTGCTTACGCCAAAGCGATGTAGGTTTGATCTATTCTCAAGCCTATGGTAATCTATGTACTAGGACCGGTTAATGAGTGTTTATCTTCCATTTCCAACTTGTTATATTTCATATACACCGAGAGATGCGAGTATCCAAACACCCCATGCGAGGTGCTAGTATGTAATTTCCGTGCTTGTTATGACTTTTGGGGCTTATATGTGTGGATTGTTTTAAACCAATGCTTCATGACCCCTAACTTATAAATTAATTCAAGAAAGCACATTTGTTTGGGACAAGCAAATACCAAGTGTAGGGATATTTGATAAGGTTTTAAATGTACCTTTTGAGGGTCGTTAAGCCCTTATTTGATCATTTTGTATCCGTTATTACTTAATATCGCTCCTTTTCACTTTTAGGTCTCTCAAAGGCAAATTGTCGGAATGACACTTATTTGGACGAAAAGGCGCGGATATACTAATAAAATGGCCAAAGTCAAGAATCGAGACACTCAAGTCAATAAATACATGGGACGGCGTCGGTGTTATTTTTGACGCACGTCAGATCACTTTTGTGACTATCAGAGCCAAATTGCTTATTTTCAAGTAACGTGTCGCTTTAAAAGAGTAGGTCGTCGCAACTCGCACGGCCTAGATTTGATCCGCACGGCCAAAGACCCAAGGGACGCGCCACAAGCATAAGGTGACGCCGCAAGACTAACGCGCCAAGACGAAACCCTAACGATTTGCGCATCCGACGGCGCCACAAATCAAAGGTGACGCCGTCGCGATTGTAATCTTATATAGAATCCGAATTTTTCGCTTTTAGTGTGTAGTCTTTTGGAGTAAAACCTAAACCGAACCAAGGTCGTTTTGTACAAGATTTTAGGTTCCAAACCCTATCTTACATCAAGATAAGTGTTTTACTTCATTAATTCAATTATGTCTTCAATTACTTGTGTGTATGCTTGCATGTTCTCAATGTCCAAATTAATTTACTTGTGTGTTCGCTAGGAATATGAAACTTAATTATTGAATATTGATTGGTTGTCTCTTATCTTAATTGTTAATGATCTAGTAATGCGATAGATCATTCGTTGTGTAGTTAATGCTTGATTAATCTTTGTGAACCTTAGACTATAACACCTAGGGTATGTTTGGTGGGAAATGAAATGAGAGAAATGAATTCCATTTTATTTCTCTTGTTTGGTAGAGAGAAATCAAAATGGGCGGAGAATTCATTTCTCTGGAGAATTGGGTTGTGTTGTTTTGGGAGAAATGGATTTCTTTGGGTATTGGGGAGAAATGAGAAATGGTAAGTGTTGTGCTTTTTTTTTCTTTTAATTTTTTAATGAGTTGTTCATCTCAAATGGGTTTTACTATTAGATTATTTTTTAATTTACAAAGATTATGTTTTTTGCATTTCTCGTGTCAATTTCTCCATCGTTACTAAATAGTATAACTGTTAGATTTCTCCACCCATTTTATTTCCCTCAATTTCATTTCTCTACCCATTTCATTTCCCTGAATTTCTCCCTGCCAAACATACAATGTCTTTGCTGCGTGATGAGATATGTAAAGTTTGTATGTATTATGTATTTGTTTGTAATTATTTCTATTTCGTACTTTAGATAGTTAAGGGTAGGTTTTGTCATTAGTCTATAGTTATTCTCTATTTAAGCATCCTTTGTAACTCATTTTCAAGGTTAATGAAATAATTTCATTCCACCAATATTCTCCCTTTTCTACTTTCAATTTCATATCATTACACATTCGATTTCAACAATTATTATGGTATCAGAGCAGGATTTCTAACCTCGTTGCTGCTCGCGGTGTCGATCCTTTCACGATCGATTGTTGCTTCCTAGCCATTGGCGGCTAGTTTCGATTCCTTTCTTGTTCGTGAATCGCCCGGCTCGATTCCGCATTGGTTTCTTTGATTCTTGTTCGTGAATCGCCCATTCCATTGTTTTTGAGTGTGTAAGTCTGTGAGGATCTTTCGCTTCATCTTGAAGGTTGAACAAGTGCGATCCAAAGGTTGGATTTGTCTTGCGCGATCCATTGTTGGCGGTCAGAAACCTCTTGTGCGATTCGTGAACCCTAATCGCTCGCGATCGTGAAACCCTCGATCGTGAAACCCGCCAGCGATCCACCGGTCAGGCGATCGTGAAACCCATTGCGCGATCGGAAACCCACTTGCTTAGCTCGCGATCGAAAGTCATATACGATCGTATTTCTTCTCCGATCATCGTATATCTGCGATCAGATTACTGTGTTGTGTATATCGCGATTGCATTACCCCGTGTTCTCGCGATTCAGATTGGGGCGCCTTTATTAGGGTCGCTTTTTAATTCATAGTATTGGGCTTATTAGCCGCGAGTTTCTTAGTGTTGGGCTTATTGGCTCATCCACTTTGATTTAATTCATTATTATTCTTGGGCTTGACGTTAATTCCGCTTAATGACGAACTCGATAATAACAAGGATAAGGAACAAATTTCGTGGATAACGAACTATATGTCCATCGAGTGATACTTGAGCAATTTTACTCGCAACCCAAAAGTTGACGGAGATAATTATAATGAATGGAAACGCCGTCGAAATTCTCTTAAGCGCTAAGAATAAGTTGGGCTTCACATCGATCTTGTGGTCGCCCGCAAGGCCGCCTTCTCACCGGGGCATGGGATCGATGTAACAGCTTGGTGATTGGATCCCGATTCGCCGAGTCCGACATTCGCAGGAGCATCCTTTACTTTGACATCGCCGCCGAGATCCGAAGGATCCGAAGATCGCTTTGCTCAATCTAACATTCCACGAAAGTACCGTGTTCACAAACCGATCTATTCTTTGTCACAAGGAAATGGTTCATGGTAAATTACTACACCGAGTCAAGAGTGCTTGGGATGAGTACATGTCTCTTCTTACCATCCTCCCGAAACAACAAGGCACTCTTGGACATTCTTCAGAACAACAATCGATGCAATTTCGATGGGACTTAATGACACCTTCGGCACATTCGTGGAAACATTCTCGATGCGACACCATTGCCATCCTCGCCGAGGCATACAGTGCTTGTAGTACAGAGGAGTCACAACGGAATGCAACAACTCGTCTCCCCGGTGTTGATTCCACCGCATTGGCAAAGAAATGTAGGGAACTATGGGAATCGCCTTCCTCAAGACAACCTAAATGGAACAAGATTTCTTCAATTCTCGTGGTGTGACTTTCAGACCACACCAAATGGTAAACGCTCCAAATTCTTCCGCACAAATCAGAAGTTTGGGGTCACACCTTGAGCGTTGTTACAAGGCGAACCTGTGTCTCCGTGAGAAGAAGGGGTGAATTATTGTGTCAACGCCGCCGCAAACTCTTCGCAGAACCGCTTCACGCCGAAGTTTCACCAAGGAACAACTTGCACAACCGACCGCCATGTTGACGCAACTTAATATGACGCAGCCTCGTTCCTCCGATGATGTGTCATCGGCATTCATGGTCGGTAAACGCTTTTGCTTTCTCTACAAGTCTAGATAATCAATGGATTGTAGACAAAGGGTGCTAGTGACCACATGACCCCACTGGATATGTTCCTTAGTTATAGAAAACTTGACAAGCCTTGTTTCGTTGATCTCCCAAATGGCCAAAAGGCACAAATTCACCATATAGGTTCTGTTTCGATTAAAGGACAACATTGTGCTCAACAATGTTTTCCATGTGCCCGATTTTCATTTCAATCTCCTTTCTGCTCATAAGTTGTTGCTTCAAGATAATGGGTCTCTCACTTTACCCCGACTTCTTGCTTATGTGCGCCTTCTCCTGAGGAACCTCTCGATCCTTGGTAATCTTCACAAGGGTCTTTATTTTGTTGATGGAGCTTCCAAACTGCTTTCGTTCCATCATTGGCTTTGTCTCGCTTCTATGAATAAGCATCCAACAGTACTGCACTCTCGCTTAGGACACTTACCTTTTGATAGGATTAATTGTATTAGTTCTTTACAATGTAATCCTTCTATTCCTACCGCATTTGCAATACTTGTCCTAAGGCTAGGATGCATAGACTTTCTTTTCCTTCCAAGACTATTAAAACTTCTTCACTTTTGAAATGTTGCATGTTGATTTGTGGGGCCTTATTCCAAGCTCCACCTACAATGGTTTTCGTTATTTTTTACCATTGTTGATGATTATTCTCGCTCTACCGGACCCATTTACTTGCTACAAAGGGTACAACTTTTCAAACACTTGTTGATTTCATTGCTTATGTTGAGAAACAATTTGATACGAATGTTAAAATTATTCGCTCGTAATGGCATCGAGTTTTCGGTAACACCGCGAAAGCTTACTATGCAAAACGAGGCATCATGCATCAAACCTCGTAATGTTACGCCACAATGTAATGGGGTGGTTGAACGTAGCACAAACACTGCTTGAAACAAAGACGTGCGCTCTTCTTTCATGCCAACCTACCCATTCCCTACTGGGAGATTGTATCCTCACCGCATCACATTTAATCAACCGATTTCTCAAGGTCTTAAAAATAAGACGCTGTATGAGCTTCTTATGAATAAGGTGCCCTCTTATGAACATCCGAGAACTTTGGTTGCCTTTGTTACGCTTCCACCTTGCAACATGCTCGGCTAAAGTTTGCTTCACGTGTTATTCCATGTGTTTTCTTGGGTTATCCGTTTGGGAAGAAAGCTTACAAATGTCTCAACCTAAAACCAAAGAAATCATTTATAGCCGAGATGTTGTCTTTCATGAACAACATTTTCCTTTCATCATTTGCCCAAATATCCCGACAATATGTCATTTCCAATGCCCCTAGAGGACCCTTCCCACAATTTTTTGCTTACGGCCACTATTCCACCCACAAGAACCGATGCAGATTCGCAAATGACTCACCTTACAGAGTGAGCTCAGATCCGATGTTCACACCCCGATGTCATAGGGGCCACCGAGGGTGTTCTCGCACTGTGGACCCGTAACCCGCCGTAGTTCCTCCCACGCCATCGACGCCTCGCTGTTCCAACGCAACTGCCTCATCTCAAGGACTTCGCTGGGGATAAGGCAACTACACCACGACATCGGGCAAATTTGGTGTCCTTTCCGCCTATCTATCGCTCATCGCTTTTTCGGTTCATGCTAGTAACGCTCTCCGAGCCTAGATCATACAATGAGGCCTCAAGAATCCAAATGGGTTGAAGCCATGAATAAAGAAATAGATGCCATGCAGCCAACGGGACTTGGGAAGTCTCGCGATCTTCCTCCGTAAAAAGGCTTTGGGAACTAGGTGGGTTTATAAAGTTAAACTCAAGTCCGACGGCAGCTTAGAACGCTTCAAAGGTAGATCGGTAGTCGTGGGAATCATCAACGTGGAGGTGTTGATTATTTTGATACCTTTTCTCCGCTTGTCAAATGGCCACCGCTCGCAGATTCGCTCTTCACGCTTCAAAGAAATGGCATATTCATCAACCGGATGTCAACAACGCCTTTCTCCATGGTGATCCGTCAAGAGGTATACATGAAAATGCCCTTGGCATTCCTAATCCGGATAACAAAGTGTGTCGATCGCGCAAATCTCTTTATGGTCTCAAGCAAAGTAGTCGACAATGGTTTCATAAACTTTCGTGCTCTTCACGATCGTGGTTTTCCCAATCCAAGAATGATTACGCTCTTCCTCAAGATCGTAATGGTCAATGACAATCGCTGCAGCTTATGTTGATGACATTCTCGTTACCGGTTCTCGACCATGTCTCTATTTCCCAACTCAAGACTTTTCTACATCAAGAATTCACTATTAAAGACTTGGGATTGTTGCACTATTTCTTGGGACCGAAGTTCACCACTGACTGAATTATACTTACGCACAGAAGTTTACTCAAGAATTACTTGTCGACACGGGTTTTTGGATGCTAAACCCGTTGTCACCCTCCGCTCAAAACATGAAGTTTTCAACCCTTGCAACCATTTTCAAAGATCAAACAAGTTATCGCCGCTTATTGGTAAGCTCAACTTTGACTCACACACCGATTTAGCTTTTGCGGTGCGTATATTAAGTCAATTCATGCAAACCCTCGCCGATTCATTCGACGGGCACATCATTTGTTGAAGTATTTGAAAGGCACCAATGGACAAGGTATTTTACTTCATGGTTCACCACACCGGATCTCCATGCATACTCGACTCGATTGGGTCGTCGCGCCTTTCCTGCTGCTCGTCACCGGATATGTCATTCTTTCGAGGTTCACCCATAGTCGGAAGTCCAAAGCAATCCACCATTTCCGATCATCTTCAAGCGGAATATCGGGCCATGGCTAATGCCGCAATGAGCTCACGTGGTTACTTCGCTTGTTCAAGAGTTAGGTGTTACGATCTCAAACCTCGTTACTCTTCATTGTGATAATCACCCGCTCTACATATTGCTAAAACCCCGCCTTCCATGAACGCATAAAGCATATCGAAATTGATTGTCATTTCACACGAAAAGTCATGGAAGGCCCGATTGAACTAAGTTACCTACCCACACGTAATCAACCGACGTTTTACCAAGATTTTACCATCTCAACAAAGACCAATAGCTTACATCGTCCAAGTGGGATGTCTTTTTCCCATCCTCCATCTTCGGGGGGTGATGAGATATGTAAAGTTTGTATGTATTATGTATTTGTTTGTAATTATTTCTATTTCGTACTTTAGATAGTTAAGGGTAGGTTTTGTCATTAGTCTATAGTTATTCTCTATTTAAGCATCCTTTGTAACTCATTTTCAAGGTTAATGAAATAATTTCATTCCACCAATATTCTCCTTTTCTACTTTCAATTTCATATCATTACACATTCGATTTCAACAATTATTACCGCAAGTATGACATATCCTGAGATAAAGATATCTTCTAACTTGGGCCAAGACCCAAGCATAACCATAAGATTTCAATTTATTGCATGAGAAAGTAAATTCAGAAATCATCATCTATTCACCTTCACATACGAGAGGAATCCACATGCATTCGAGAATTTTTAGACTATAATCGAACTTTTAGATTATAATTGAAATCCACATGTCATTAATGGAAACCAACTCGAGAGGATCTCAATTCATTTAAAATACATAGACATAATAATCGGATTTTTTTAGATTATATTTATAAATAAAAATATAATATAAACATGATCATAGATACTTAAATGTTTTGATGTTACAATATAATATTTGACTTTATATCTTGTTTACATATTTATATGATAAAACTAAATAACATGTAAATATGTACATGCATAACCATTATATTAAATTTTCATGCATAGTTTTACTAATAATGATATACCAAATTGCTTAACAAATATTTGCATAACTCATATGCTAACTTTCATAGATATTGTCACATACCAAAATGAGATAGAACAATCATTTCAATTTTGAACTATATATAGCAAAAAAATAAAAATTAAAAATGAAAACAATGTAACTTTATTTAAAAAAATATTCCAAAAGAAAAAACTAAAAAACAAAACAGAAAACGAAAAAAAGAAGAAAAGTTGGCAACTACCTAAAATCAAACACCAATAGAATATATAACAATAATTTACATAATCCATGTATTATTCTACCTTATATATTGTTGTATACCAATATAAGATATAACAATTTATTTGCACATATTAATTATAGGAAGCAAAATAAATTAAATAATAATAAAAGTAATTAATCTAATTTATCTAATAAAATATAAATTCGAATACATGAATTATGTAATCGTTGAAATGTGCCGAGGCCGGAAACAACGTGTCCCAAAATAAAGGAAAAATAATAAACGGACTTATTTGTTAGACTTATAAATATGTCTATAAATTTGTTCGACATATAACATAATCAATGGTTAAGATTAGAGACAAAAACATTTACTTTACGTAATTTTTTATAAATCTTAGTCATTGATCATGACATTTGTTAAAATTAAATTTTAGCCAATGAGGTTAGCGACCCATGGTAGCGCCTTCAGATTCTGGCGCTTTTTCACCGTGCTCGAGTCTCACTCCTCACATTTTCGGGGTGGGGTGGGGTATTTGGGATATTTTCGAAAGTCATGGGTTGCATTCTAGGCATTCGGGTAGTTTAAGAGATGAAGATGATAGTTTTCCATTAAAAAAAATTAACCATGTTTATAAGATACCAATTAATTCTATGTCTCATTACTCCAAAACAAAATGAGATAAATCACCACAATTTTTACTTTTTTTTTTTTTTTTTTCATTTATGTCACCCCTATCTATACTATTATATAAAGACACACCACCCCTGCTTTTTTTTTAAAGTTACACTTTGGCCTCGTTTGATTTTTTTATTATTTATCTATATGCCCCGTAGATAACCTATACGAGGCGTATAATAATGAGATTGGACACCCTTGACCTCCGTCATTTATTTCTTGGAAATTGTAAACTTATACGCCTTGTATAACCATACGAGGCGTATAGGAAGGCGTATAGGTGGTGTGCAAAAAAACAAGATTGTACTGGGCTAAAATATTAATGTGAGAAGTTTTATATTATTCTTGTCACATTTCAGTAAATTTCACAACCACTTGTTGTCTGATTTCATTTCAATGGCTTCTACTTCATCTGCACAAACCCATTACGAGTATGATCTTTTCCTAAGCTTTAGAGGTGACACTCGTAATAATTTTACGGATCATCTTTATAAGGCGTTGACTGAAGCGGGAATTAGGACTTTCAGGGATGACGATGAAATTGGGGAAGGTCAAGAACTGAAGCCAGAGATCGATAGATCAATAACAGAATCCAGGGCTTCTCTAATGGTAATTTCAGAGAAGTTTGCAACTTCAAGATGGTGCCTTGACGAGCTTTGGTTGATCCTGGAGCAAAAGAGGAAGGCGGGTCATCTTGTTTTTCCGGTGTTTTATGGCGTTGATCCTTCAGATGTCAGGAACCAGCGGGGAAGTTTCACGATCGAAGCAAAAGAAGGTTCAAAATGGACGGAGGATAATGTGATGCGGTGGAAGGCAGCCCTAACAGAGGTGGCTGATTTGAAGGGGATGGTTGTTTCAGGGTATGCTTCATAAAACTTCTTACTGCTACTTTAATTTTGACTAGCAAGTTTCTGGATATTAACTGCACGTCCAACTGAAATTGTTTTTCCCTTTTTTTTTTTCTTTTTTTGACTGGGATTGGTTTTTGGATGTTCCAAACTTAAAAAAGCATGCGTTGAGAAAGAGGCGCACAAAAAAATCGGAACCAGTTCGGAAACCTGAACCGGGTTGAACCCGATTTCTAGCGTATTAAAATTAGCTTTTTATAACCGTTTTAGAGTTGTTTCCAACATTTAGTTTATTGGACCCCCACCCAACCGTTGTATTGAATGTGTTGGTTTAATCACAACACTAAAAAAATGCTAACCCGAAGTCAATGTATTCACGTTGTAAATTAAAAATTAGTTGAATTTTATGTTTTGTTGTTTCAAAAGTTTTGAAGATAAATAAATGTTGAATTTTATGTTATTTATTTTATTTTTTTTTTTTTTTATTAAACCCGGTTTTGAAGGTCACAACTAGGGCTGTCAATGGACCCACAACCGAAACCCGACCAAACCGACCGAAAAAACGGGTTAGGGTTGTATATTTTCGACCGCCAACCCACAACCCGCCAACCTGATTTTTTGTCGGGTTCGGTTGGGATTTTGACCAAGGTCGACCCGCCAACCCGATATTTTTTAAATTAATTTTTTATAAAATATATATACATTATATTACATTCTTTAAGTAACTCTTTAATTCTTTGATCATCAATAATAATATAACTCTTCTTTCTAATATTTTACAAACATAATTATCGTTACTGTATTATTTACTGTCCTTTAATAATAATAAAAGGAGTGGTTAGTTTACAAAATAATGTTATAAGGAATACTACGAGGTTTATCATTAGTTACTTTGTTTAATATTATTATTAATCATGATCTAGTTTGTTATTTTTTGAACGGCAGTATATTAAATAAAAAGGCCACTAGCAAAGCGCTAGATGCCCAGAGAGTACTAGTTTGTTATTTTATAAGTAGGTTTATTATTAGTAATCTTGTTTTTAAAAGCTATAATATTAAACCCCTTGAGCCAAAACCAACCCGTTTGACCCGCCAATCCGCCAACCTGTATATTAAACAGGTCGACTGGTCGACCCGAGAGTCGACCCGGGTCGGGTCTGGGTTGAGATTTCTGACCTGAAACTTTTAGTGGGTCGGGTTAGGGTCAAAGATTTTCAACCCGCCAACCTGCCAACCCGACGCAGGTCGACCCGGGTCGACCCGATTGACAGCCCTAGTCACAACCCAAACCTAACCGGTTCCTATAGGGATATGTATACATCAATCCCAACCCGACCCAAAAAACCCGGGTTTTTTGACTGTTGCTAAACCTGGGTCGGCGGTCAAAAACCCTCTTTGTTCATGGAGTGTATATGAATTTAGTAATTTGGGTTGGGTGAAAAAAGGTTTTATTCCATATAAGTGGTTGTTAAGAGGTTCTAACGCCTTGCTCTGTTCCAGGTCTGAAACCGCTTTATCGCAAATATCGCTCACAAAATTTATTGTGAACTAGATTTGAAACTCGTCAGTACTCCGAGCGATCTAACTGGAATAGAGACTCGAGCCAAGGTATAAATTCCTGGTTGAAAATGAGCAGCCTGGTTCCACAGTTCTATCAATTTACGGTATGGGAGGAGGTGGCAAGACAACACTTGCCAAGTACATTTATTACTCAAACAGACAAAAGTTTGAAAAGGCCAGTTTTCTTGAAGAGATTGAGAATCAACGTAGTGTTTTGCTTGGTCTACAGAAACAACTTGTTAGAGATATTTTAGGAAAAAATATAACGATATCTAATCTTTCTGAAGGAACATTTCAGATTGAGAAGGCCATACGAAGGAAAAAGGTGCTTATTGTTGTTGATGACATTGATGATTCAGACGCACTTAATACCTTATTAGGAACAAATGTGTTCCCTACACAAAGCAAGATTATTATAACAACAAGGCTTCTGAACATAGATATGTGGTTTGGGTCCATATCTAGTGGGTGCCATGTCCACAAAGTTGAATTATTGAATAAACATGAATCTTTGGAGCTTTTAAGTTATCATGCCTTTGGATCCAAAATTCCATGGAGGGTTTCAAGATCTTGCACTACAGTTAGCGGAATATTGTGAAGGAAACCGCTAGCTCTTAAAGTACTGGGTTCTTCTTTACCTGTTAGGGCTCAAGATCAGTGGATAAGAAATAGAATGATCGAAACATGGACAAGTAGAATGAATTCACTGAATTCCTTGAAAGGAGATGTTGATCATAAAGTCCAATGTGTACTTCATAAGAGTTTTGAATCCTTGCCATCTGAGACTCACAAAGACTTGTTTCTTCATATTGCTTCTTTGTTTCTTGGTGAATATACAAACCAAGTGGAAAAGATACTGGAGAAGGATTGGTATGCAAAATCTGGAATCGCGACCCTCGTTAACAGATGCCTTGTTACCACATCAGGAAATGGTTTCAGATTGGCAATGCATAAACTCCTTCAAGATATGGCAAGTAAGATTGTTCGCAAAGAGTCAAAAGATCCTGCAAAACGTAGTATAGTCTGGAGTTCAGATGACTCTTGTCGGTTGTTGAGGAAAGGAGACGAAGATGCTTCTTGTTTGTATCTTTAAGCTCACGCCCTTTTATTTCGAATAAGCATTCTCTAATTGTTTGTCTTTCTTCATTAGGGTTCAAAGACAATTGAAGGTCTATTTTTCGACATGGGAGAGGTGGAGCAATGGATGACGCCAGAGGTAAGTCAAAACGATATTTTAGTGTTTATTATTATGTAATTACAATGATTTTCTCAATATCATAATTCTCATACATTAATAAGGGCATAATATTTTGAGTAGTTGTTTTAATTGTTCGCTGTTCTCAGCTGTAGCTATAAAATGTGATAGTTGCTGTATATACTCGACTTTACCACATATTAACTCTAGATATTCGGCATGCTAAATTTGCAGGCATTTAAAACAAGTTCGCTTGTAAAGATGAAAAATCTAAAATTGCTCCAACTTGAATATGTGAAACTCACCGGTCCTATGAGAATTTTCCAGATTTAAGATGGCTGAGGTATGGATGTAATTTGAAAACAATACCCCAGGCCTATTATCGAGCTACTTGGTGGCTTTATATATGCCGCCTGGAGATTTGGAAGTGTTTGACCCACCCACGGTATAAGGAATTCAATTTTCTATTTATCACTTTACCTTTTAACTTCTGAGTTTCAGAAAGTCTTCATTTGTATGTACAATGATATTCAACTTGTTATTTTTGGAATAGGTTCTTCATTCACTCAAGATTCTAGATCTTCAATTCTCTCAGAAACTTGCCAGCGCCTGCAATCTCTACCGACTCCTATACTTGAGACATTAATCCTTACGTTGTATTAGTTTGACTCATGTTTGCAAAACTATAGGAGACCTTGAGCATCTTTCTCACTTAAGCTTGACAGGGTGCACTAAGTGGAAGGCTTCATCGAATCAGACGCTTGTAAATCAACAACCGAAAAGCTAAAAGCTTTATTTATTTCTCCAGAGCAGCCTTTGTTTTCCTTACCCGGTCATTATCTTCGTTGTTTTAAATGGTAATCCATTTGAGATCATGCCCAGTTACATTGGCCTTGAAAAGCTTCAATCCTTGAATTGACTTATTGTCCAAACCTCAAGTCTCCTATGTCTCCCAAGTACTTTAGAGAGTTTGTATGTAGATTGGTGTATATCACTAGAGATAATAACATTCCAATCAGCTCGTTTCACACTGCGGGTGTTTAATTATGAAGGTTGTTTTAAACTGTGTGAGATTCAAGGGCTTTTAAGTTGGTGCCAATAGAAAACTTGATGAAGCAGAACTGGGACATATGAAATGGATTAAAGCATATCAAAATAATAAGGTGGACCTAGTTGGTGATCTCATTACTAAAGGCAGAACTTGGAATATCCAGGTCTCTCTCTCTCTCTCTCTCTCTCTCTCTCAAATGTATGATGATGTAACTGAATTTTGTGTTTGCAATCAATATAGATGTTGTATGAATATGGTATAAGGAGCGCTTATCTGCAAGGCATAAAGGATCAAAGCATGGCGACACATGAATTTACTTCATCAACGGGATATAGGTTATCCTTTATTGTGCCTTTGCATCCGGAAGCGAGGGCCCAAGGATTAAGTCTAACGATCTTATACAGATCATTTGGCGAGGATAGAAATAAGGTGTCTCCTTTGTTCATCAAAATCAGTAACAAAACCAAGGGTGTTACTTGGGTATACAACCCTGTGGTGTATTGCAAACCCATAGTTGAAGGTGAAGATGTTGTGTGGTTAAGTTATTGGCCAATTGGCACCTCATTAGACGTTGATGATGAAATTGATGTGAATCTCTTCGGATTGAAGGAATGGTAGAAACATTTGAGTATGGTGTGAGCCTTGTGTATATGGATGCTGGTGAAGTAGAAAAGAAGAAGAAGAAAAGTGTGAAAGAACACAAAAGGAAGAAGTGATTGGAGGAGATCTGTCTGGATTTGAGGTAACCAGAGGAGGCTACTATCTTTGCCGTCGTTATTTCATCATCCCAAATGTCCCTGAGTGCTTCTTTGGTGACAACATTCAGCTTGCTGGTAAGTTGCTAGCTATTTATTTATTTGAAGAATTAATTGTGTTGATGTTTATATATATAGTTGATATTATTAAGATGCAAATATAATGATTAGCACGCACTCATTTAACAAATTGTCATATGTAGATCCACCAAGATGCAATACGCTGTGGAGTCCCCGATCACTAACTATGATGAGTTAAATGATATGCGAAACCCTGATCGCAATGTATGTATACGTAATTTGTTTTGATGGAAATAATGCTTTTAATGTAGCAAATTATTTCCATATAAAGAGTTGTTTCTTTCCGCTTTTCGCTTAAGGTTCTTATCGACCTTTGTTGTCTGATCCTTTTCTCTTCAGAATTATGAAGTTGAGATGGGAGTAAGCTTTACTAGGAAAGTGAAACGGACAAGATCGAGAAGGCGGTGTCTGGTGTTGAGGGTGTTGAATATGTTTCCATTAACCAAGAAGCAAGAAGACTAATTGTGCGCGGACGCTTTGATTTTCAAGAAGTGGTAACGTGTGAGGCAATTTGAGAAGATGGTTCAGGTCTTTACCTATTACTTAGTACCGCACAAGAATCAAAGAAAGATGATGAGTCAGATGATGAATTCTTTGATTTCTCGGAACCTATGATTGACGACGGTAGATTAGATGACGAGTCAGATGATGAATTCTTTGATTTCTCACAACTTTTGTTTAATTGATGACGAATCATAAGTGTAGATAGGAGAAACCTTTTGGAAGTTGTTATAGATCAAGGGAGAACGTCCCAATCTCTGTCTTAAGTGATAAAATCATGCATACATATTTATGAAACTTCAGAAATTTTTTTATATTTGGATGTCTATCAGTATTTTCGGGTCGGGTTAGATCACTGAATTTGTTTACCGGTTGAGTTGGGTTTTTGATAGATATGCAGTGGTAGAACCAAAACTTATCATAACATATATAGTTATTTTTTTTCAAGTTTATTATTAGTTTCACTATATTTTAAATTTTACATAATGTGTATCAGAAGAATTTATTGTCAGGTCGGGTTAGGTCACTAACCATCGTCGGTAGTCCGTTGTTGCTCAGAGAGCAGGGATAGCATGTTGCTCGGAGACTGTTTCACTCGTTCTTTAAGCAACGTTGTACAAGATGCGTTAATGGCAAACCGATAAAAGAACAACAAAAAATCAAAGAAAGTCTGAGTTATGTTAAAGCGTCTAACACGTTAGAGGAGAAATTTATGAATCTCGAGCAACTTTAGGTTATGATCCCAAATACATTAGACCATGTATTCCAGTTGGTTGGTGTCCCATCCACTCTCCATTTCTCCCCAAATATGACCAGAATAGGGCCGTGACTGAGGAAGCCGCAACGGCTAGACAGGCTGGAGGAATTACCGACATGTTATGGGGGCTGCAACAAATAAAAGAAGGTTTAGAGATAAAGGGCTACAAGCCCAACAGAGAACCTCCCAACATATATTAGTCCAACAAGCATGAAACCAAGAGGTGGAGGACGTCAACAGTATCACCAGAATTGGGACGGTGGTCATCCTTATTGGGCGGACATAATCCTTCCTATCCGAATTGAGCTTGGTGGAATACTCCACCTTGCCCATACCCAACACAAAATAACTGGTGACCCAATACACACGTTAATCAGCCTAATACTCATCCTTCACAGGCCCAATTTGCTGGATATCCAGGCCCCAACTTCGCTCCTGATTCCACGGCACCGACTCTTTACACTACTCAGCAACAAGGGGTTTATGATGTGTTGAGTCCTTCTTATTTAAGTGCTGCCTTTGCTAATATGCAGGTCAATCAGCACAATTCTTCATGGAACCAAGACCTCATGGACACAGGAGCGATACACCTCACTGGGATCCAAGTAAAATTTAATCCCTAATTCATATACTGTATGCAGTAACATTCTAGTTGGCAATGATAATTGTTTACCAATTCACTAATCTGGCACTGGTTTTCACTCATTAACATACCGCACATACATTTTACCAAATATCCTTTATAGCCCTCAAATCATTAAAAATCTTATCTCTGTCCGACGTTTTACCCGAGATAATAATGTATCTGTCGAATTTGACCCGTTTGGTTTTTCTTTGAAGGATCTCACCACTAAAAGGACACTTTCTCGTCATAACAGCATCGGGGATCTCTATCCGTTCACTTCCCCACAACTTCCGCCACAAGCTTGCTTTCTTGTATCTTCTTCACTTCCATGGCATGATCGTCTTGGCCATCCGGGGCTCAAGTTTTGAATATTTTAAGTCGTAATTTTAATTTTTCATGTAACAAAGACAATTTGTCTCATGTTTGCAATTCATGTCAACTTTCAAAAGTAAACGGTTACCTTTATGCATCTAATTCTTTTACCTTTGCTCCGTTTGATATTCTCCATTGTGACTTATGGACCTCCCCAATCACTAGTTAAACCAGGTATAAATATTACATGGTCCTCATTGATAATTTCTCTCACTTTGTCTGGACTTACCCTCTTAAGTATAAATCCGAAACTTTCTCACTTTCGTCAAGTTTCATCAATTAATATTAACACAGTTCAATCGAAAATCAAAACTTTTCAATGCGACCTAGGTGGTGAATTTGACAACCATGCCTTCAAAAGTTTTGCACACCAACATGGCCTTTATTTCGGTTTTCATGTCCTCAAACCTCATCCCAAAATGGTAGGGCCGAGCGCATGACTCGTCGTCTCAATGACATCATTCGTGCCCTTCTCATTCATGCTAATCTTCCACCTACTTTTGGGTCGAAGCAACAAGGGTTTAGTAAACTTTTATTAATTGTCAAGTTACGAGCTTATTATTGGGCTCCTGACTAAAAGCTACTAATTAGCGATTTCATTTCTAATGGCAACTTAGCGTCCGCTTTAAGAGGTTTGTTCTCTGATACCATGTGAAATTTGTCTGATAATACGTTAGACATAACGTTTTAGTTTACTTATAATTTTATTTTTGTTGAAATTAGTCAAGCGTCGACGATCGTTTCATGGTCAACAAGGCTAAGAATCATGAAAGGAACAGCAAGAGGGTTAGCTTATCTACACGAATGCAGTCCTCGAAAGTTTGTTCATGGAGATATCAAGCCATCCAATATTCTGCTAGACCAAGAGCAACAACCACATATATCAGATTTTGGTTTAAACCGCCTTATTACCATCACGGAAACAACCCATCGTCCTCAGGCGGCTTCATGGGTGGGGCCCTACCGTACTTAAAGTCAATCCAACCTAAAAAAGTCAACAACTATCGAGCACCAGAAGCCCGAGTTTCATCCAACAAGCCTACACAAAAATGGGATGTTTACTCTTTCGGTGTAGTGTTGCTTGAATTGCTAACTGGGAAGTCACCAGAAGTTTCGTCTCCAACGACCTCAATATCAACCGAGCTTCCTGATCTAGTGAAGTGGGTCAGGAAAGGGTTCGAGGAGGAAACCCCGTTATCAGATATGGTCGATCCAATGTTGCTTCAAGAAGTACACGCGAAAAAAGAGGTTTTAACAGTGTTTCATTTAGCACTCGCGTGTACTGAACGAGACCCTGAGATACGACCCCGAATGAAAACAGTGTCGGAGAGTCTCGAAAAGATTAGAACATAAGCCAACTTGATCCATTGGGACTGGACGTATGTCTTTGGTTGTATTATTTTGATGAGTAAGTAACAGTTAATTTGGGCATATTATTTTTGTTGTAATGTAAAGAAAGAAATCATATTTTTTGGTAACAAACACATATATTGGTCGTTGAAAAAATCTTATGTTTTCTAAGAAAAGTACATTTTATGGGACGGTAGGAGGAGTGTGTTCAGTTATAGATTCTGTTTTTGTTCTTTGCTTGGTTGTTGGATAGATGATCTCATATATGTATGTTTTTAATAATTACATTAGATTAGATTTAGGATCATATATATTTGTAACAAAAATTCATATTCTTGTTTTCTTTTGAAAATGCAGAAAATATGTATTTCTAGTTTACAAAAAACAAAAATATATACAATTACCTTATAACCATAATTTGCATGATATCTATAGACGAAAACAAAACAAACAATGACCATCTTTGATACAAAACATCAGTCGATCGAAGTCATTGTGATGCATTACCTCGACCTCGAGCCCATGGACAGAAATGTGACCTGCAGCCTAAACAGTCATGCCCAGCAAACTCTTTAACGATAATGAACAAATAGTAAAGCATATTCAGGCAGGACCTGTGTATATGTAAAGTGAACAACAACATCCAACCGTGACCAATAAGCAGAGAAGCGAAACACCAGCAACAACCATAATAGATAGCAGCAAGTCAGCAACGATAGTACTAAAAGAAGTAATACTAGAAAATATTCGTATGTGTATATGTATTAAACGTGATTACAAGACGCGTAAACGCTCGCTTTTATGACGCTTCGCGAATGTCACATATCATTTTGTCTGATGGTTTATTATGTTATTTATGACCAAATGATTTGTTTTGTCATGAACTAATCAACATGATCAATAGTCAGATTTAAAAGCATAATTGTTGATGAAAATTCACATATCCAGTATGTTGTTATCCCAAGGTTTTATAAGTTCTTTGCTACTTTTCTTACCTTTAATTTATTTGATTCCATTGCTAGTCCGGAAATAAATCAATAGGAGTTCTCGCTTAAAAGTAGAGGTAAGACAGGCTGGGCACGCGCCAAGATGAATAAACTTCAATTTGGCATGTGTTGTGTTGGGTTGAAATGACCCGAAACATGTTTTCCACGTTCTAAGAAGTGAAACTCACAAGTATAGGCAAGGCAAGCTTGTTTACGAGTGAGAATGCACAAGCTTTTTGGGTTAACTGACCCGATACATGTTAGTCCATTTTTTCTGAATACATGGAAATAAGTAACTTGTGTAGTAGATTGGAAACATATGTTTATGGTCTTACAGCAATAATCTTACTGAATTTGTTTTGATAAAAGGATTTATAAAATCTTGATGATCAAACATATTTGATCCGTTTCCTTTTAGTAGTAATATTTTGATTTATGATATGATTCTAGTCTATACAGTATCCACTATTCAGAATTCAGATTAGATGCATTTTACTTGGGTCTAATGTCCAGAATCAAGCACAGCACTACCAAATTGGGCTTTAATTTGGGTATAGGTTAGGTCCGAGATCATTATCAATATAGGCCCATCTAAAATGTTCAAGTAGGCTTTGTGGCTTTCTAATACTCCTTGACCTCTGTTAAAGAGTGTTAGCTATTTAAGCTATGTTGCTTTAAACTTTTTAAATGTTTAAATGTGTTAAACTTTTCATAAAATCCTAACATAATTCACCGTTGAAATTGATAGAAATGAAAAGAAAAAAAAAAGCCAAAATTGAATGACTTATAAATAAATCTTTAAAATGGATGCTTAAAAGACAACACGTTAAATATTATAGCATTGCATTTTGTTTTCTTTCTAGAAAGATAACATAACCATACATACTTTATACACAGATTTACAAAATGTCCATAACGTAACTGAACCTACGCCTTATTGGGTAGACCATCTCCAACCTAATATTGTTTTCTAACTTGTTGGTGTCACATCATCAACACTTTGGTCAATACTTTGAACTCACTTTTTCCTACAACCTATTA